>SMSR01008699.1:54056-66345 GCA_019453355.1 Ceratina japonica
TAGTCGCCACGTGCATGATTTAGAGGACCGGACGATCGGTCGTTACATTTTAGAATGACTCGAGCGTGTGAACTTGGGGAAACGAAGGGTTGTTTTAGAGTGATATATACCAGCATGGCTTGAAACACTGCCAGAACGAATTATACGAAAAATATGATTCGGCAATAGACAAGTTTAGGGCAATTTATTAATTCTAAGAGAAGTTCAACGATTATTCTAAATCTATCGAAATGATGCAAGAGTACGAAAATTTGATATTGATAATTTACTGATTTCGATCTGTAGAGTAAGAATGGTGTCTGTGAAGTTGGCACGGTCTTCTATTGACAAATAAAAAATAATTATAGTTCTGGTAGCACTTTTAAGAGTTCTAGAGCTCCTGATAAAAATTGGAAATAGTTCCGCACTCTAAATGCAGAATTTTTCAAAAACAGAAATGTTCGTGTTAACTTCACATTCCAGCACGGACCTTTCTCCTGTAAAGTAGCAATAGTTATTCAAAAATTCAATATTTTTTTAGAGTTCCGGACAGTTCTCGTCTGGTTTAAATAGAACATAAAATTTCAAATCGTTAGCTTCTTTTACTTATTACTAAATGAAAATTAAGGGTGGTTGTATGTGTGTGGCAGAGAAAAGTTGTTTAAAAATATAGTAATTATTAAGATATGGTCTTGAAATTTTACATTCTATCTAAACTAGACGAGAACTGTCCGGAACTCTAAAAAAACAATGAATTTTAGAATAACTATTGCTACTTTAGAGGAGAAAGGTTGACAGTGGAGAAAAATTGTTCAAAAACAGGGTATTTTTTAAGATATCGACTTAAAAATTTATAATGGGCCATTATTAATCGAGAACTCTCAAAAAACATCGAATTTTTCAATAAATATTGGTACTTTAGAGGAAAAAAAGTCCGTGCTGGAGTGTGAAGTTAGCACGGACCTTTTTGTTTTTGAAAAATACTGCATTTAGAGTGCGGAACTGTTTCGAATTTTTATCAAGAATTCTAGAACTCTTAAAAGTGCTATCAGAACTATAATTATTTTTTATTTATTAATACAAGGCCGTGCCAACTTCACAGACACGTAAGAATGGCAATATCTGGATAATCGTTGAGACTCAAAACATAGTCTTTTCAATGAAGTCAGAAGAAAATTGCGTAGGACCTTTCTGGCAACTTTTCAGCATCGACGAGCGTTTTCGTTCCTAGTCCTGACTTCGGTGGCAACATATTTTAGAGGCCATAAAAAATTACAGACTTTTTCGTGCGACGCGAAGACCTATAAGACTGCAACACTTTGGTAATCTCTTCTCGGTGCCAAAAATGAAAAGGTCTACCGTACATCGGTTGAAGGGAAAACTCGTTTGAGCGAAGCAGAAAACGATTCGACCAGGAAAACTTTTTGGACGCCATTATCATTGGGACGTGCAGCAATTCCGCGGTGTGGTAATCATCGACAGATGGCCGTTCGGAAACGATATTCCGTATTAATAACGGTCCCGTCGATTTACGAAAAACCGCGAAAAGCGATTCGCTGGATCGGAAATAAATCCGCGCGCGGTTCAATTCGAAAAATTTTTTAATTCCGTTATCGCTCGGTCTTCCGTGCCCTATGTCCAGTTGACATTAAACACGGTTTTGACTCCGGCGATCGATGGGGAAAAATTGGGAAGAATAAAGAGACGGCGTACCTTTTTAATACCTTTTTGATTTAATGATTTGCATATTTCTGCTCTATTTTTTTTAATCAATGGCTGGTTACTTACACGATTGAAATGATGGGAATCGAATCGACGCGAACGGTGGAAATTAACCGAATTGCGCGAAAAAATTGTATATCGGGGAAAATGGATGGAGGGTGGAAACGCAGATCGAACGTTACCGCTGCTGGCTTTTGTTTTCGGAATTGTTACTCCCCGTTATTCATTTTCCGAACGAGCGTCGATATAACCGTACCATTGTGATGCTTGATTTCGTAGTTCATTAACGCGGAAAGTTCGCAATATTCGTTTCCATGTTTACGATTCCGCTTGTCGCTGTTTACGGATGAATCACTTAGACGAAACGAAATAATATTGTTCCACCAATTACTTCGATTATTTTTCAAAACACTTTTTAGTCGAGCAACATTGATGTAATCTGCGTTAACCTCGTTTGTAAATTGTGCTCTACTTACCGACCAATTAAAATAAAAAATCTACAATGCGTCGATTTTTTTTTTTTTTACGCGACACGAAACGTCATTGGAACAATGTATTTCTTCCTCTAATTAAAACTAGTCCGATCTCGACTACCGAGATGGCTCGGAAGCGAAATTTGCGTCGTGGAACGTAATTATAAAAATGGAATCGGTATGAAAAAAAGGGGGTGAAAAATAGCTCGGCGTCCCAGAAACAGGGAACGAGACGCAGGCACACGTACGTATGTAGGCCGTTAGAAACGATCGCAGCAACATTGTGGCTCGCGCATCGCTCCCCGGTATCTCTCTTAATTAGTACATTCCGTTTTAACGAGCCATAATCTGCCTAGCGCGCAATAATTATTTTCTCTTCGACGTTCGAGCGGAACTTATCAAGCCCCCTTCACCCCTTACGCACGGCCGTAAACGATAATATCCCGTGCAGAAAAATAGAAAACGGTGACCCTCGACCGGTCTCGTTTCCAACGGAAAATTGAATCGTTCGTGTACGACTTTAATTGACTCTTAAAACTCTGTTCTGTAATTGTCACCCCGTGAATATTATCTCTACAAGCAAACACAAATGTTTTTTACCACCGTCTACGAGTAAAATCGATAAAGAGCGTATCGCTGAACAAACAACCCTGTTTAATTGGCTAAATAACTGCGTCGGTCGCAAGAAGCTAATATTTTTCATGTTACATATTGCGGCAAATCGAACGGGCTCGAGGCTCGAAGCCTTTTTCCACGCGCTAAAACCGGAGGACCCACTTTCCTCGACGGGAAACCGGCTTTAAGGTCACGTTGTCACGCTCGCCGTACGTAACCGGAGCATCGACTCTGACATAAACGCAAATCCGAAGTCTGATGAAGACCGACGGATAAATGCTGTTAAACCTTTCTGCAGTTACCACTTTTTACGCCCTAATCCTTCGATCTTCTGTCTTAAGTTCTGGTCTTCGCCAAATACAAGGAGAGACGAGCATTGCATTTAGGCATAAGTCGCGATCTACTGTGATTTGGAAATTATATAACATTAACGAATTTATGTATTGATAGTTGTATCTTTCTTTATTACATTCCTAATATTTAATTTTAATGATAATTGACATTAATTGAACTGTATTAATTATGAAATTAGAATTATAGATTTACTATTGCAATATTAATATTGTCAAATGATATTTATTTGTCCCTGCTTTATATCTCGTATATTTATATTATCGTAGTTCAAAAATTCAAGCCATTTTCACCGTGAAAAATCACGATTGTTTGGAACGCACGTGATCGAAGTACTCGTCATCCGAAAGTACCAATTCTACACTGTTAAAAATATCATTAAATTTAATACACTTTTCGTGAAAAATAATACATTAAATTTAAGTTTTTCGTATAATAAACACATATTAATGAAATTTACCATAGAATTAATGAATTTTCAAAAAAATTTAAGGAACTTTGAGAAAATTTAATGAATTTTTAAGAAAATTTAATGTACTGCTCATGAAAATTAGTGTTCCGCAATTAATGTTTAACACTAGAACGACTGTCTTTTTTTTATACATGCATTTCTCCATTTAAAACCAGTCAAAATGACTGGTTTCGTCGTTCTAGTGTTAATACAATGTTTCATTAAACTTTCTAAAAAAATACATGAATATTTCTTCATGCATTTCTTCATCAAATCCAATTAAAAATTTTCAACAGTGTAGCCATCACTAATGTCAAACAATATTATTCNAATACAATGTTTCATTAAACTTTCTAAAAAAATACATGAATATTTCTTCATGCATTTCTTCATCAAATCCACTTAAAAATTTTCAACAGTGTAGCCATCACTAATGTCAAACAATATTATTCTAAACATTACAATTTATTATTTAGAAATATGATTAAATCTGGATATTTCTGGATAATCTGGAAATATCGAAATGCTTTAAAGATATAGTATGACATTTAACAACCGAGATAAAACAAGGAAAGGAATTTATCGCGTATGATAACGGTAAATCGCAGAACAAATTGAAAGCGAAATGCTTAATACAGCTTTCAAATATTGATAGAAACTTGACATTTTTCTCATAGAAAATCGTCGGTCAATCAAACCGGGGGTTGGTATCGGAGTAGGGAAAGCGAGAACGATAGTTGACGTTTCACCGATTCCTGAATTTTTGCACCTGTTGCGATTGATCGTCCACGCAGAAAGCCAGAAGCGAACGGAGGTGTGAGCTCCGAGCTCCCCGATCGAAAGAGCATCGAGCGGCGAAAAAAAGAATCGATGGAAAAGCGGAGGGGAAAAAGCGGCACGCGGAAAACGTCGCCGCCAGTATTTCGGATTCCCCGCGAGTTTCGCCGCTTTTCGTTTCTCTCCCCATTGACGAGCTACCGAGCGGAAATGAAAACTTTGTTTACGGCCGTGCACGCTAATTACTCGGCTGGATCGCCGCGTTTCCGATCGTTGAAGCCGCGTTCGAACGGCAACCACGTTCCGGCTTTTATTTTCTGTTCTGGTTACCTCCTGAGAGGTCTCCAAGTGAGTACTAATTCTGCGTACAATCGGACAGCATACATTTTTTATAAATGCTGGTGCAATTAATTTCTGAGTGAATTACAATCGAAGTAATAAGGATAATGAAAAATTGTATAGGACTATTCATAAATCTCATACGAAATGCATTTATTTTCAAAACCTAGCTTCCAATAAATAAATTGATTGTCAACTATAAGCGGAGACATCTCTTTTAAGGTAATAAGTACCCAAAAACGCTGGCGTACCGAATCGCGTTGAGAAGTTGCCCGAAACGTGTACTTAGCGAGACGATCTTCCAGTCAACCTTCGGATCGGTTTTTACCTCGAACCGAGTCGACTTTGCGCGAGACCTCAAACTACCGAATACACGCTCGATCAGAAGACGAAGTCCGTGTCCACCGCCAGGCAAAAAAAATCTAGCGAAAGAAGGAAACGGAATGAGAAAAACAGGAGAACGATGAAAAATGCGCGCGAAGCGCGTCACTCTCAAAACAGAATTTCGCCGTTTCCTAACCGATGACAAATGATGATGACAACGACCGAGATGGTCCTGCGCTCCCTCCCTTTACCCGTCTCTCTTCCACCCTCATGCGACGAGCAGTCGCGACCTCACCCTCCCGTTCCGCGAAGGTTACCATGACGACAAGGACACCCCGTTTAGACAGAGACGACATGCGCGGCTGGAAAGAAGCCTCGGCCCCACCGGTTCGATCACGCCAACCCCCTCGATTCGTCTCCCGATTCTTTTTCCCGCCCCGTTTGCCGATCGACTCGACAGGAAATTGGGCAATACGGAATTAAGAGATAGCGCGGATGCAACCTTTTTCTTCGTGCCACGCTCAGATAAGAAGAATAAGACAGAAGAAGAAGACGATTTTTAATTAATTTCTTAATGAACTTTTATTCTTTTGTACAGAATTTTATTTGCATTCTTATTCTGTAATTTTCTGCAAGATTTTATTATAAGCGACTGTGCAGAGAAACTGAGAAGGGGAAGTCTTGTAAGTGGAATCGACTCAAATATGTTTATACAACAATTAAAATTGTTATCATATGCACACGTATTCCACTATTTATTCGATAGCACGGATGCAACTTTTTTCTTCATGCCACGCTCAGATAAGAAGACAGAAGAAAATTATGATTTTTAATTAATTTCTTACTCAACTTTTATACTTTTGTACAGAATTTTATTTATATTCCTATTCTGTAATTTTCTGCAAGATTTTATTATAAGCGACTGTGCAGAGAAACTGAGAAGGGGAAGTCTTGTAAGTGGAATCGACTCAAATATGTTCGTACTACAATTAAAATTGTTATCATATGCACACGTATTCCACTATTTATTCGATAGCACGGATGCAACTTTTTTCTTCATGCCACGCTCAGATAAGAAGACAGAAGAAAATTATGATTTTTAATTAATTTCTTACTCAACTTTTATACTTTTGTACAGAATTTTATTTATATTCTTATTCTGTAATTTTCTGCGAGATATTATAAGCGGCTGTGCAGAGAAACTGAGAAGGGGAAGTCTTGTAAATGGAATCGACTCAAATATGTTCGTACTACAATTAAAATTGTTATCATATGCACACGTATTCCACTATTTATTCTAGACTAACTACTACGAAAATTGGCAAGCATTCGATACAGTTCCAACTACTGAGGAGTGCGGCTAATTGATTTTCCCTGTATCATCTGGTTCTTACAGCGAGTCGCACATGCATCATGTTCACCGCGCGAGACAGACTTTCCATCCATTTCGATGGAGAATCGTCGTATAAGCGTTTTTCTCGAGGCAGTTATAAATCTCCGTTCCGGGAACGGAATTAATAAAATCGCATCGCTTCTACGGGTCACCGAGTTTCCTCCGAAGTGAAAGACTTTCCACAAAGAGAAAAACGAATCGAAGATATCCAAGACCGATAAAAAATATATAAATCATTTGTATAAAGAAAGACACATTTACATTTAATTATCTTCGAGGATAAAGAAGTTGTATACGCTAACGTGAATTCTTGGGCTAGAATTCTCCATTAAAATGCTTGTGTCAGTATTTCAATATTGGATTTATTAAAAAGTAAACTGAATCTTCTGTTATTAAATATTTGACTTTAATCGTTTAGTGAAATTTGAAAAGAATTTGATGTTTAACTTTTGACGTGGCTAAATATGCAGAAAATATAAAAAACACGTAGTGTATTAAAAGAAATGAAATATAATCAAAGGAATTTACGTGTCTGAATCACACTTATTAAATTGGTGAATGTTTCGTTTTGTACAAAAATTAATTACAGGCATTGTACTCGTAGAACAAGACTTATAAAATTGAGTTCCTTCATTCATTTATCGGTTAAAAAACTCGAGCGCAATTCTGAACGCGAACAAAGTGTGAGAAACGGGAAATTTCAATGGAAATATGTACCCTGTGTTCGGTAAACACTCGAAATAGTTATTAACGCCGTGGTATCGATTGTTTTCGCGAAACACACGAGAGGAACTGTAATAATATTGGATCAGTGAGCCGGTGCGGCGCGTCGGTCCGCGGCATTCAATTGTGGTTGATTTAAAATCGCGGCTACGCGTCGCGTCGCGTTTAAACACGCAGGCTCCGACACGTTTCGTCACACTAATAATTAGTATTCTAATTAATTATCAACATCGAGAAGCGTTACCGCCGCTAATTGAATCGGACTTTTAATACGATAAATCTGTCTTAACGAAAATTCGACAAAACTGTCGATTTAAATGTCCCGAAAATCTGTCCACGGCCCGGGATGTATGGCAGAAATTCATGGCCCGTGTTTGCCCATTCGTTCCATCGAATAATAAACGCGTTCGTGTGATTATTATTCAACGACGAACTGACAGGCGCGTACATGACAATTAATAATATCTTGAACAATTGTGCAAAAAAATGTCGGTACTGCGAGAGATTATGAACGTGGTTTTATGAAATTGAAAATTGTGTTGGACGTAGGACTGATTTTTAAATAAATGTCATTCCGGATTATGAAATATACATATATAAAATAATAAAATTGTAATGTAAGAATATAAATATAAAAAATGCGTAACTAGCTACAATACTAGTCATTGTATAAAAATTAATAACGATACCAGCAGCAGATTTGTGAACCAAATGCATCCATGGAAAGGACATAACTTTGGCAATGCTTACCTGAAACAAAAAAAGGAAGAGCTCATTAGATTGGAGAAAGGATGACTCTCTTACTTATTTAATTAAGAACGTGATAACAATCGGGATTTTTGATTTGCTAATTAAACCCGTGTTTCCTTAATTAACAACAGCCCGTGAACATTGATCGTACTATCTCAATCAATGTCGAATGTTGACTGACGGCGTCATTAATTGGACGTTCGGAGCTCAAAGGTATCGCAACGAAAACGCTAATAGCGATACCTTGCAACAACGCCAACGAGATAACAACGAAGTGAAGAAAATCGATTGCCAGATAACAAGAGGGATTCGAAAGACAAATCGATCTGTCCTTTCACTTTCCACTCTGCATCGCGTTTCGAAAGTGTATCGCTTCCTGTTAGATCGCTAGCCATTTCACAAATATCACACGTAGCACATTATAAACTATATAAAATTGCGCTTCATACATCACAAGATCTTTAATAACACGGTGCATAGCGAAGACTAAATGGTGTCTTGAAAGTGGTATAAAATTTTTCAGCTTAACGAGTTCGAAGCATCATTTTTTCCGTAGTGAAAATTTGATCGCTTCCGGGAGCGGTAAGTTGTAGCCCGATTTCTTTTGGAAAACGGCCGCGCTTAGTCCGCCAGGCTAATACCATTAATATTGCAAACTGCCTGATGGCCGCGGCAGACGAAAGCAATTTTCCCGATGCTTTCCACGGCGAAACTTCGCCGATCTCTTCCTTTAACGAGTACTGGTTTAATACCCGCTCGGCAATTTTTCGTCGCCCGAACGATTTGTTGCCTACAGACTTTTCTTTCGCCCACGCGCTCCTCGGATCCGACATTCATGAGAATCACCAATTGTGCCAACCCTCTTCAGTTTGGCCATTGGTCTATTTCTTCTCAATTTCTCA
This sequence comes from Ceratina japonica, assembly GCA_019453355.1. Classification (NCBI taxonomy): domain Eukaryota; kingdom Metazoa; phylum Arthropoda; class Insecta; order Hymenoptera; family Apidae; genus Ceratina; species Ceratina japonica. The sequence continues at coordinate 62,856 of SMSR01008699.1, forward strand.
ATTTCAATTTTCTCTTTTAGGATAAATAGCATTAGAATTATTCTTAAACTCTTTCGATTAGAATATATTTTAACCAAATGTGACACACGACTTCCTGGTTTGATTAATCGTCAGACAATTCTGTAATTGCAAGAAAAGGTATTCAATAGACTCGGCAACAATTTTTGATCCGAAACATTTTCGCATCGAGTATTACGCCGCTTTAATGAACGAACAAATGAATAAATTCGTGGCTGCAAGGTAACGACTCGACACGATTTTAGCCGGTTCGCATGAGGAACGTCGTTATGCAACGAAGCTGAAATATTTCGCTGTCCATTAACCTTTATCACTGCAACGTCACCGGCGGCATGCACGCGATGCGTTCGCCTATTAAAGTTGCATTCCTTCGCGACCGCGAGACCTGACCGAATTTTTTTCGGAACCTTACCGATTTTATAAATGCCCCTACCATTTTTAATTAACATAATACGAGCTTTGCGTTAACAAAAAGTTTGTCAAACTCTACGGCGCTCTTGAAGACAGAAGTTTGATTCACGGGTTGTCAAAGGATCCGAGGGGAATAAATAATGAAAAGAGGTTCTTTAACGAACAATCCCATTCTGGACGATAAACGAAAGACCGGCGGGTGAGAGAGAAGGAGAATCCAGACGGGTCGATGGCGACGCGTCGTCCTCTCGAAATGAAACTGAAACTCGCACAGTTTCTCGGCCATTTTCCCGGCAAAAGGGTCCGTTCATTCGTTTCTCTACCACGTTTCCTTCTCCTCCTCTGCCCGATCGCAACAACCCTCCCTCGTCTGTGCGAAATCTCCACAACCCCCCTTTCTTATTCCCATCGATCCCGACTGCCGCATGAATTTCGTTGACTCTAACTTCACTAACTGATAATTAAATAAATAATTAAATATTTATGACGATGAATAAATACTGACTAAGGAAACAAAATAATATTTGAGGTATAAAAGCGTTCAGGGTCTGGTCTGAAGTTATACGATTCTATTTGGAGGAGAAGGAAGTAATCTCGATTTTTATAACACAATGCATTTGTGGAAACCGAAATTATTTGCTGCCAGTTCAGTCTTTCACCGATACGAGATTGCATAGTGAGTAATGAAACAAAGTGTTAAAGATTCGAGTGGAAAATCCGGTTTTTTCGAACAGCTGGGTAAGCAGTTTCTCGCGATTATCGCAGGCGTTGCGAGGATCGATCGATCCCGTGTATCGCGGCCGGCCACGCGACACCCCGACGACACGCGACCATTTTCGCCGCTCGAATTTCGAAGTTTGTTCGGGCCAACTAGGGCGGAAATCCCGATAACAGCAAAATTCTCGGACTAATGCGTTTTCAATTTTTCCTATACTCCTCGTTGCTCGCGTTTTTAAAACCTGTCGCGTCTATGATCGATGAATCGCCTTCTTCAAGCCTCTTAAAAACATCCTTCTTCATTTTCTTATGGAAAGCAATTAAAATTTACGCCGATTTTAAAAAGGACATATTGATTTTTAATTAGTACCGCGGATATTAAGATCCGGACATTTCAATTCTGGCGCGTGCAATTTTAATTCAGTGAATTTTGGAATTCCTCCTCGATTAATCGCGGAACCATTTTTCAACGCTATTCAATGGGAGTCCGCGGATTCCCGGGTTAGTAGGGCAATTTTACGAGCCCCCGGGTAGTCTTGATTTATTAAGAAGCTCGCCCGGGAATCCAAGGATTTCTAGTCTAGCAGGACGATTATTCGATTCGACTCGAGCGATCCCGTATTCTTAATCCAACCGATTCTTCAATCATTCACAAAGCGCATTCTGGAACTTATCTCCCACCAAACTTTTATTCCGGCCGGACGGTCTAATTGTCTTTCGATTAATTTCCTTTGAGCCAATTTTGAATCTTTAATTTCTATCAAAAGGTGATTACGATAAAGTTTTATATTCACGTATCGTAAGACTGCCTTGTATTTCGTTAAATTATTATTTTTCAACGTCCTATCATGAAATCAATTAAATGAAGTATAATTTCATCTCGATTCGCGGCTGGTAATATTTATTTAACAAAATGAGTTTCAGATAAGTTAACCAGGCCTCCGGTGACGAGGTTTAGAATATCAGATCCGAATCTGCGTTAAGCGTAAGTTATGCGAGGCATAACGTACACCGCCGTCGTGGCCAGAGATTAACAAAATGTATCGCTTATCGGGGGTCTAACGCTTAAAGTGACCCACGCCCAGCGTAATCTACGCTCAAACGTGACCTACGCGTTAAATAATCTACTCCTAATACGCCGCTACCTTTGCCGCGTTACGTGCGACTCCGTTATTCTCGGCGCGCAGCCGGGAATCGCGTAAAATAAAACCCCTCGGATTTATGCTCGACGAGCGGTTATCAGAATCCGCGATGCTTTACGCCTTACGTCCTGCGCGATTCCATCCAACCTGCTCTCGCGATTAAATGTATGCTTTATCGAACGCCTGAAACGTTTTCCTAATGAATTCTTAAACGATATAAATGTGACGTCCGATAAGTCTTCAAGTGGTGACAATCCCTGTAACGTCGATTAACGATCAGTTCTTTGAATTATTGACATGCAACAAGAAATGAAATTATTTTTCCAGATTACATAAACTTAATGCAAAAACTGTAACCTTGTTATTAGATATTGAGCCGGTCGCATCCTTGAACACGAAACGAGATTACGCGATCCAGAGGAACGCAGACAGCCTGAAGGGGAAATGAGATTTTTTGCATTCCGATTGCGCAACATTTCCTTTTTGCGAATCGAAGGAGTTTCACCGGTCCGGTTAGTTTTTGAACAATCGTTCCGGCAATTAATCCACGTGAGAAACTGCGCCGGGAAAATCGGCGGATCGATTCGAATGGTGGCTAATCACGAGCAGGTGCGCGAGCTGGCAGCTGATCGTAACGGTACGGAGGTTCAGGGTCAATTACTGGACAATGTTCGCGTGAGCCACGCTGCTCGCCCGAGACACGGAATCACGCTTCTGGCGAACGTTCCACGGGATGGTATGGGTCGGGATGGTACGAGCCGTGTTCCCTGCCACGGGCTTTAGCCATGGGTGGAGCCCGCTCGCCAATACATATTATCGCTTCGGTTTAACGACTGCGTTAATTACTGTTCGCCACGGAAATATTAGGCTCGAGATTTTCGAAGATGATTGAAACTCGGCTAGAGACGGGTTGCTGGACGATCGGACAGTTTCAATTGCAAATTAATACAATGTATATTATCAAGTACATACAGTCACTCCCATAAATATTCGTACACATTTCGAAACGGTATACAATTTTTAGTATTAGATTAAAGAACTTTATCTTGTGTGGAATTTTAGAGAGCTTAATTTACTATAGAATGTCTAACAAAAAATTTAAAAAAACTTGGTATTCATTGAAATCGCGAGGAAAATAGTAAAGGACATGGTTTTTAACTTTTTTATTAGGGTCTGGAATAAAAATTGGAAGTGTCTCGTTT
>SMSR01008699.1:67173-105779 GCA_019453355.1 Ceratina japonica
GCCCGGGAATCCAAGGATTTCTAGTCTAGCAGGACGATTATTCGATTCGACTCGAGCGATCCCGTATTCTTAATCCAACCGATTCTTCAATCATTCACAAAGCGCATTCTGGAACTTATCTCCCACCAAACTTTTATTCCGGCCGGACGGTCTAATTGTCTTTCGATTAATTTCCTTTGAGCCAATTTTGAATCTTTAATTTCTATCAAAAGGTGATTACGATAAAGTTTTATATTCACGTATCGTAAGACTGCCTTGTATTTCGTCAAATTATTATTTTTCAACGTCCTATAATGAAATCAATTAAATGAAGTATAATTTCATCTCGATTCGCGGCGTAATATTTATTTAACAAAATGAGTTTCAGATAAGTTAACCAGGCCTCCGGTGACGAGGTTTAGAATATCAGATCCGAATCTGCGTTAAGCGTAAGTTATGCGAGGCATAACGTACACCGCCGTCGTGGCCAGAGATTAACAAAATGTATCGCTTATCGGGGGTCTAACGCTTAAAGTGACCCACGCCCAGCGTAATCTACGCTCAAACGTGACCTACGCGTTAAATAATCTACTCCTAATACGCCGCTACCTTTGCCGCGTTACGTGCGACTCCGTTATTCTCGGCGCGCAGCCGGGAATCGCGTAAAATAAAACCCCTCGGATTTATGCTCGACGAGCGGTTATCAGAATCCGCGATGCTTTACGCCTTACGTCCTGCGCGATTCCATCCAACCTGCTCTCGCGATTAAATGTATGCTTTATCGAACGCCTGAAACGTTTTCCTAATGAATTCTTAAACGATATAAATGTGACGTCCGATAAGTCTTCAAGTGGTGACAATCCCTGTAACGTCGATTAACGATCAGTTCTTTGAATTATTGACATGCAACAAGAAATGAAATTATTTTTCCAGATTACATAAACTTAATGCAAAAACTGTAACCTTGTTATTAGATATTGAGCCGGTCGCATCCTTGAACACGAAACGAGATTACGCGATCCAGAGGAACGCAGACAGCCTGAAGGGGAAATGAGATTTTTTGCATTCCGATTGCGCAACATTTCCTTTTTGCGAATCGAAGGAGTTTCACCGGTCCGGTTAGTTTTTGAACAATCGTTCCGGCAATTAATCCACGTGAGAAACTGCGCCGGGAAAATCGGCGGATCGATTCGAATGGTGGCTAATCACGAGCAGGTGCGCGAGCTGGCAGCTGATCGTAACGGTACGGAGGTTCAGGGTCAATTACTGGACAATGTTCGCGTGAGCCACGCTGCTCGCCCGAGACACGGAATCACGCTTCTGGCGAACGTTCCACGGGATGGTATGGGTCGGGATGGTACGAGCCGTGTTCCCTGCCACGGGCTTTAGCCATGGGTGGAGCCCGCTCGCCAATACATATTATCGCTTCGGTTTAACGACTGCGTTAATTACTGTTCGCCACGGAAATATTAGGCTCGAGATTTTCGAAGATGATTGAAACTCGGCTAGAGACGGGTTGCTGGACGATCGGACAGTTTCAATTGCAAATTAATACAATGTATATTATCAAGTACATACAGTCACTCCCATAAATATTCGTACACATTTCGAAACGGTATACAATTTTTAGTATTAGATTAAAGAACTTTATCTTGTGTGGAATTTTAGAGAGCTTAATTTACTATAGAATGTCTAACAAAAAATTTAAAAAAACTTGGTATTCATTGAAATCGCGAGGAAAATAGTAAAGGACATGGTTTTTAACTTTTTTATTAGGGTCTGGAATAAAAATTGGAAGTGTCTCGTTTGCAGATCTAAGTAAGTTATATGCATGTACAAAGTTTCATCAAAATCGATCAATATTGCTAGGCGCTAGAAGCGATTAAAAATTAAAAAAATCGCAGTTCTCCACGATTTTCAATCTACGACTGGGATAAATTGGCGAATTTTTACATGTTTCGATATGTCTAACTCTTTTACGGTTTCATGAATTTTTATGAAACTTTACACGTTCATATAACACGTTTAGATCTACAAACAGGATGTTTTAAATTTTTGCTAGAGCCTCCAACAAAAAAGTTAAACATCATGATCTTTTCTTTTTACTTCGCGATTTCAATGAATACCAAGTTTTTTTAATTTTTGGTTAGTCATTCTATAGTAAATTAAGCTCTCTAAAATTCCACAGAAGATAAAGTTCTTTAATCTAATAGTAAAAATTGTATACCGTTTCGAAATGTGTACGAATATTTATGGGAGTGACTGTAAATTAGCTCGTAATAAGTGGTTAACAAAGAATCTAAAAGTATGTTTTTGTACTTGACTACCCAAAGACAAGAGTATGTAAAAAAGACGCCAAGTAGTTGTCACTATCCCTACAAAAACAAAATCCCAGTAAAACAGATCCGCCAAAAACAATTTCTGATTTTAAAAAACTAAATCCTGTGTACCCCTAAAAAAAGATCTCAATAAAAAATAAACCATATATATAAAAATCAAATTTTAATTAAAAAAAATTAATCCTTCAAAATGAAATCCTAATAAAAAATCCCAAGAAAACAAATTCTCAATAAAAAGAAAAACAAAAAAAGTAATGCTTAGGAAACTATTTTCGAAAAAAATAAATGGAAACTACTTGGCGCGAAAACTCTACCGAGTTTTCTGATATGTAACAGTGCAATAAATCTAATGATTTTATACGCTTATAAAACAGTATCTGCAGAAAGTATAAAAAGATGCATTCAATATCTCAGAATATACAGATATTAAATATTAGATGATGAAAGAAATCACTATAATTATTTCATTTTCTAATGTAATAAAAGAAATCGCTACAATTATTTCATTTTCTAATTTGATAATAGAAATGTATTTAGCGTAAACGAACGCGGGCTAATTATTACAAAATGAATTAGATGATCGCTGAATCAGAGTTTACAAATTAGTTAGACGGATTGTGGCTCGATTGGCAAGTGGTATAGATCCGGAGTTAAGCCGAGCGCAGTCCGTGGATGGAGCGAATCCTACAGCGGGGAATAATTTATGGCTAGCATAATCTATGCATAGGGAATTCCGTGTCTAAAATAACTCACGCCCAGTAGATGCTCGTGGTGCGGAGGCTACCGGCGCATTTGGTGTAGGTACCCTATGCGAGACTGGCCCTATGCGTAATGCATGGATGGAACTCGCGCTTACCAGATCCACGGATAATTAATGCCTGGGATAACTCATCGACGGTGAATCCTGTACAATTTACAAGTAACTCTGTGCGCCGGGCTTTCAGACGCTTTTCAGACGTTTTATCTAAGAGGTGGTTTACGAACATTAGAAGGAATAAAAAACCGAAGAGCAAATCTAAGATCTTAGATTGATCGTACGTAAATTAATTAAAAAACCTGTACAATTTGCAGCTTCAATCGCAGTGAGATAGTTCTTACGTAACTTAGTCGCGACTGTAAAAAGTTGGAAACGGGTCGAAGAAAAGTGTGTTCGCGAGGGGGTAGAATAGAATTTCCTGACTCATCGACGCGCCAAAGTACACACGTGGCGACTTAAACCGTATCACTGATAAGCCTCTAACACGGCCGTGCCAACGTTGTAAGATAAACGGCCTTTCGATGCGTTGTCCTGAGACCCGATGCCAGATAAACCGCAGAAATTCCATCGGAAATCTCACCGAACCGGTCGAATAAAAGCCCCTTTGAATCGTTTCCGCGGCACGAAGCTATTAGCTTGGTGCATGCAAAATATAGGTTCTTTTCAACTTTTCAGCTGGAAATCATACATCACGGTTCTTCTCATTGTCTATTATTACGATGAATGAAATTCAGTATGCAATAATAATTTATGTTTCAGAAAAAGTTATAATAATGGCATTCTAACTTTATTTTTGCAACACAATATGATAATTGGATCTCATTTGCTGGTTTTGTACAATTAGAAGTACATTGCAGGTCTGCTGTGTTCGAAAAAAAACTGCAGTTCATATGCACCAACTTAATTCGTGTATTACACATATGTATCGTTAGCAGAAAGACAAGTTGAACCTGTCAGCGAACCGTTAGCATAAAATATGCATTAATCGTCAAGCCAGTTGCGACTGGAAGTAGAATAAACGAGATAAAAATGTCTATCTGTTATCACAAGCATATTTTACAAGTTTGTAGAATTTACAAGGTGCAAGATTTTCAAGACATTCCAATTTCATGGACATAGCTGTTCCACCGTCACGTAATACAATGATCGTTATTAAAAACACTAGTCAATAAGTAATTTCAACCCTACGCGGGTGGCGCGAAAGAGCTGCACTTCTTCATTTTCTGGGGGTGTCGCTTCATTTCCATATCGTAATATACAGAACACCAGCAGGGGCCTAATACCAAAAGGAGCCGAGGCTCCTGGTGCCTCTTCTTTTCATCACGTTAACGAGCTAGATTAATCCTATTTTAAGTCCCCAACCTTCGTTCGATCGTGATTACGACGAACTAAGAAATTTGCTACTGTGTGCCCGTGACGAGTACACACCTATATTTACACGGACATTATATTTCAGCCAAATCAATGCTACACTGTTAAAAATGTTTCATTGGATTTAATGAATAAATGCATGAAGCAATATTCACGTATTTTTTCATTTAGTTTAATGAAAAATTTGATCAAATATTTCATATATTTATTTGATCAAATATTTCATATTTCATATATTTATTTCAATTCATTGTGGAACACTAATTTTCATGAACGGTACATCAAATTTTCTTTAAAATTCATTAAATTTTCTCAAAGTTCATTAAATTCGTTTGAAAATTCATTAACTTCATGGTAAATTTGCATTAATATATGTTTAATATACGAAAAACTTAAATTTAATGTACTAGTTTTCATGAAAAGTGCATTAAATTTAATGATATTTTTAACAGTATACTTAACGGACCGTAAACTTAATATCTTCAGAACTTATCTTATCTCACTAAAAACGGAGAGAATCGACGCATCTGAGACCTCGAAAGATACAGCCTTCTGTCGTCGCACTTCTTAATTTTTTTTTTACAGAACTTGAGAGCTCCTCGTGGCGAGTAAACAATCGTTTTAAAACAAGTTACATAAACCGGGTACGAGCAGGGGATTTCCTTTCGTGAATATGCGGGCGTATTTCGTAAACGAGAGGACAGCGAAGGGATGCGCCGAGCAGCTGGCCCCGGGGTTCTGTTTTCACCAGCTGTTCACATCCTGCAACCGCACACAAAGGCGAGAGCCGATCGTTTCGAAGAGGGAAGAAGAACGTGGGAGGGTTTCGAGAGGACGACAAAAGGGCCAGCTCTCGCTACCTGTTCCACGGCTGCCAGGTGCTCCGCTCACTCCACCCTCTCCGGAGGCCACCTCCTTTCTCCGCTTACAACGGGCCCAGTTTCGTGTGTGGCGACTATCCCCCAGGTAGTACAGGCGACCATCGTGTAACCTGCGACGTTGGTAATTCAACCCTCCGTAATTCCTGCCCTCGATTCTATATATCAATGATCGCAAAATTCTGTCTCTTAGTGCGTCTCTCACGCTGACTAAAATAATTATGAATTTTTATCCTGCTATAAATAATTAATTGAGGACGCCTAATACCGATCCAATTGGAGATTGTGACTCCGCAGTATTTTTGATTGATATCGCTCGTATCGTAATAAGACTCGGCGATTACTATACATTTTATAATTTGTACAGTTTTTATCAATTCAATTTGCTTTTTGTACGTCACTGCTGTTTGCACCGATAAAAAAAGCGATGATACATTGTTCTTTATCTTCTCTATCGACCCGGCGCACGGTATAAATTAACGCACACTGAAAGAGAATCTTGCGCCACGTGCTTCTTTGTTGCGGGTTCATAAAACGCTGGCGAGGTCTTTCTCAAGCTGACTGAACGATTCCCTCGCCTCTGATACAAGAATCTTAATAGAAATCGTTGGCAAACGCAGGAACCGAGGGAACAAATGAAATTCTAAGTACTTCTAGTGAGTCACTTGACGGTGGAACCGAAATAAAAACGCTCGCACGTTGTGTCTGCGGACGATGGATCGTAATGATACGTTCGTATTGTGCAGAAATAAAAAAGAATACTATAGACCTGCGGCACAACTGTGCCGTACAAAAGGCTGACCTTCAGTTATGATTTTGCACGAATCGCTGGCACAATGCGCCGGCGGTAATTCTATGTTAATGAACATTTTCCAACCTGCCCTCGTATCCTGGGAATTCTTGGCAGCTTCAGAGTTTTTTTTAAATTCTTCAATTATTGTTGGCCAATTAGTTTTAAACTTCGAAGGCTTATTCGATTCGAATAAAACTTGTGAAGCTAAAATATTCTAAAGCGCTGTACTTTTTTATTTAAAAATCAAATATGATAGAAGATATAATGAAAGAAGCAATATCTTGTAGAAACGACGAGAAGTTCTTGCATTTGCCTAACGAGATTCTTCTTCCTTCTTGAGAAACAAAGGAAGAAAAAAAAAAAGAGAGAGGAAAAAATATTTCGTAGGTGGCGATTCAAATGGCTTCGAGTGGCAATTAGAGTGACGGGATTATTATTTACCGGCATTCGCACCCCCTGCACCTTCTTCGAACCTCGCTATTCCTTTTCTTTCCACGGCCCTTTTGTACGCTTCTGCCGGAAACCGGCGGACTTCGTTAGAAATTACATCGAGTGTGCGCGAGCAAGTATTCTCGTTTATTAAGTGACTCCCCTATTAGTAGTCAGGCTGAGTGACTTTCATGGAAAAGGAAAAAGCGAAGGAAACGCGCGCCGCCCCTGCTTCATTATTATTTCAGTCGCGGAGCTTCCTTTTTTTATTTCGATTGTTCGCCATTATTGTCCAATTTAATGTAAACAAAGATAATTGTCTTATATCTTTCAAGTTTATAAAAGAGAAGAGCAAAGTTTAAGCACTGTGAAGCGCTTCGTTTTCTCAGATAAGATTTTAATTTCTTTAAATAAAATACTCGTTGCATCGCATTATCTTCCACTACATTACAGAACGAATTACATTTACATTTACATTGTTGCTGTTGCTTTTGACGATGAATCTTCAAATGCGTTTCTAATGCAATTTTTAATCCATTTGTGACAATGAAAATGTAAAAATGACTGATGTATTAATTCAATTACACGCGTAAACTGCTGTCTGAGAAAAATAATATTCGAAATGCAGGAACGTAATTCTATTTCTAAAAGCCATCAGAACAATTTGTTTTATGCAAAATCGCCCGGGAATGACGGAAGCTTAATTCATCCGGCACACGCGAGCGTAACGAGAATCAACACTCGATTAGCCAGCCCATTCAGGCTAGCCCGATATATCCCGCGTAACCCTTGCCGGCCCTGAATAATTCCCAGGGAAAAACCAGATTCTGTTTCCTGTACCAAGGACGCGTTTCACCCCGAAACGAGGGAATTCCCGCTCAGCCAGAGTGCGATGAATGTTGCAAGCTTCCTCCATAATGCAACGCGCCTACCCGCCCAAGTTTCGCCCCGGTACATGGCTCTCGCGTGTTCACGATTTCCCCGTGTGATCCACGAGTTTTCACGGAACGAGCGCAGAATCCGAGAGACTCAGATTTCAATGCTAAATGATATCCTTTATTAATGCACCCGCAATGCATCTTTCCATGAACAACAAACACAACCGATTCGAATTGTGATCAATGAAAACTGATCTTTTTTAAGGAGGTTCATCTGGTACATAGCAAGTCAAATACAAGTTATAGAAAAGGGGAGCTTGCTTGACTAGCGTATATGTTAATAACGGAGGTTATCTACTGCTGAAAGATGCAGATTTCGTTTGTTGTGTTTATATATTTCTCGATTCATAGTCACCCAATCTACCTAAATTTGCAATTAAAATATTCGTTCAATGTTTCTCTTTAATATGACATAAGTTTCATTCAAAACTGTCTGTCAATACCTAATAAATTAGCGATAGAAGTCGAGTAAATCACTCTTTTCCATATGACTACATGTAAAATTGTAAAAAATATTTATATTAATATCTCATCATTAATGTATCCAAATGACTCAAAAATTTGTTTGAGGTATTCTGGTTTACTGTTATAGACTATCAAATTTTTTTTTAAGATCTACCTGTTAATTCCTTAACCGGATGAACCTCCTTAAATGAAACAGTGATAAATGTGATAAATGTTTCACAGCTAATAATGATAGTAATAGAAAATTGTTTCACTTTAATCGTGAGAGTTTCCGAGATTATGTTCCTGATTTATTTATAATAACTTAACTTCGTCTAGGAGAGCGGAGATAAATTCGCATCAGCCAGTTCATTTCTCAAACTAAACGGAGTGAGAAAAAGGTTACAAAACGTCTCGCGTTATCTTTGAACTGCTCTTAAGTCGGAAAAAACGTTTCGAAAGTAAACTGTTGGAAGGGGTCAACGAACCGGAGTCGCGATTCTTTGCCCGGTTGGCGTCGACGCAGAAAAAAGGAGTCACGTTACCGGCGGAGCCGAGCGGGCCGTGCACCCGCGTACATATATCGCAGCTGCGGAGCAGGAAATTCAATGTAATATCTCACTAAGGAATTGCGCGTGCCAGATATAAATAGCATTGCACGGTGGACTTCAAAAGCGTCGAGCTCTGCCAGAACGGGCGCGCACAAACGATTCTCCAAACATACCAAGGGAGACCCTTCGCGAAGATCTCTTTCTCGTCTCTCGGCCGCCAANGTTAACCGACCAAGGGAGACCCTTCGCGAAGATCTCTTTCTCGTCTCTCGGCCGCCAAGATAAAATGGCAATATTTTTTGGCTCGCGTCAGTCTTGCGATTACTCTGTATTTCGATAAATAACATTGAAGTTGGTCAAAAATTTAGTCTCGTCTGGTTTAGAAAAAAACGATCCGACATTACATAATTAACCTGCAATTATTATATAAAGTTTAATTGCGCGTATTTCGTTTACATTGGATTTCGAACGAGATGGGAACTGTAATTCATCCGGAATCGATGTACCGGCGAAAGGAGCACTCGTCAATCGAAACCACCCTCGGAAACTGAGCCAAAAGACACTTCGACATCCCGATAAAGCGACCGCGCACTGCGGACCGTAACTCTCACGATCTACGAACGGAACTCATCGCGTCGATAGATTTTCACCGAAATACGATTGAAGGGTGTTCACGGCAGCGTGAGATAAGTATCGTCGGTATATCGAGGACAGTGGGTTCGCCCCGGGATTTAGCCCCGCGCGACCGGCTGGAATTTATCGTCTCGGATAAGGATAAAGAGACGAAACGGAGAGACTATTCGCGTCCGATTCCGAGCGGGCGAATCGCGTCGCGGGGAAACGTTTTCACCGTACGAGCCCGCCGCGCAACCCCGTTCAGAAGTGACGGGGATAAACAGCTTTCCCTATTTCCTCGAGGAAGAGACCCGAAGAAGAGAAGCCATTGTGCGAACTTGCTCATTCTCGTTTCTGTCCCGCGGAAAAACGTTTCCCTTTCCAATGACCAAACACTTTCGCCCTCGAGTGGTTTCCGGAACGTCGAACACTTTCGTTCGAATCCTTATCTCTCCCAGTACGCGAATACATGTATGAGAAGGGAAAATTGGTTATTTTGTCTCTTCACGTAATTTTATTAGTATAACTTTTATTCAACCGTATGTATTAATAGGTCACGAATTTTAATGTAAATAAAACTTCATGTAAATATTGATTTAGATAGTGAAATCTATTAAGAATCTCCTTTAATTCTTTAAATACAGTGATACGTATTTAGCTTTTTTATGCACTTTCCATACTGATTCGTAAAAAATGAATTACGCGTTAATCAAGGAACTTCTGAAATCCATTTCTAATTACAGGTTTCGTGTAAGTAACGTAGCTTAATTCTACGCTAAAGATCTAATTGTAAGAATGAGTCACGAGACTAATAAAAAATTTCGGTGCAACCAGTGGAATTAAATGTTCGCGTTTCGGATAGCCGGAGCGCGGAGTTTCCCCCTCGGGGAGGTTCCACACCCCTGATCCGACGCCATAATTCACCCGAGCGCTCGTTTCGCATGTAAATACGTGCGTGCACGCGTGTACGCGTTGCAGACGGAGGCCCCCCCTTCTCCGTGCAACGCACAATGAGTTTCTCGCCGGTAAGATCGGATATTCGAAGGCGCAGCCTGGTCCATTCGAGGCTTTTGTGTCGGCCAGAATCCAGGGGGTAATTTCGGGAGGCACCCAACGAAGAGGAATCGACTTCTCTCTCGTTACACACACTCTCTCTCTCTCTTCCTCCGTGAACGAACAGCGACATAAGGTTTCACGGTCGCACGTACGACTCCCCTCGACTCCTTTTTTTCTCATCGTCAAAACGGGCGCCGGAGCTTAGGTATAAATTATATTTGGAAGGGAGAGTGAAAAGCTGCGTGGCCTCCGTCCACTTTGTTACTCTCATTGGTGGAAATAATTCAGCGGCAGTTTCGCGAATGAATGGGATGAACTGTTAGCTAGAGCGTGACGTAGACGATTTACAGAAACGTATTTTTGTCTTTAAGTGTAGTTTTAGGCACTTTTAGAATTAAAGGTGTAATACATCACGAAGTTTGGACTCGTTGATCATATATTTCTTTTTTATCTGTTAACCCCTTGAAACTTATAACGAAATAATAAGAATTCAGCAACGAGTTATTCTTTACATTCATATCTTGTTGATAGTTCATTCTCAATTAATTTTATCAAATAAGATATTCGATTAAGTACTAAATACATTAATTAAGAAAGCAATCATAAAAAAATAACACGTCGATAAACTGTTATACCGTATTGGAGATAGAAGGTTAATCGTTTATATTTTCAAGGCTGTAACCCTTGGCAGAGCGTTAAATAATTAGCATCGGTGAAAAAGTTAACCCTTTCAAAGCCTCTCGGATGTAGGACACATCTGTCGACGACTTCATCCGGCAAAATGCAATGTACTGAATGGTACTCCAGTGGTAATTGCCGTGGGATAACCGACCTTCCGTTCCTCGTGAGTCACTACGGCATTTGCTCGATAAATCGCCTACGTTTTCCAATTTCGAACTAAGTCTTTAGAAATCTCACGTTTATCAACGTTGATTAACAGGTAAATTGCAAACGCGTTTCATACTGTTCGATCATGGCTTAATGATTCTTTTGAAAATATGAAATATCGCTTAAGCGTTATTCATACATACATTAATTGCGTGAAAGATCGATCACCGGAATCGGCCCAAACAGTTCGTTGTTCGATCGTTTGTACGTCTGATGTGAAACCTGAACAGATGTGTCCATCAATTCAGATAATTGACGTTCCATTGAACATCGGGTTGCATATTTCCATGTAAAAGCAGCGATTACACCCGAAAGCCAGACGCCGGTCGTGAATCATAGATCGAAACGAAAAAAGGGATGATCAGTCGTTGGACGTTTCCGGCCGGTTGCGACGACCGCAACGCGACGGGATGGAAGGAGAGCGACGCGAGTTTCGAAGAAAACGAACGAGGTTGCATCCGTGCGAGAAGAGGCCGAGACTCGGCACAGGATGCAAATAATAATAATAAGGCGAGAGAGATAAAAGGCCACGTGAAAAGAACTGGCCGATCCTGAAACCTCGAGAACCGGGTCAACAACCGGAAGTAGAACCGCGAGACGGTCGTCTCTCCGAAGAAAGCGCGCGCCAAGCCGGGCCCGCTCTCTTTCTCTCTTTCATCTCCGTGTACTCTTCTTCCTGTTCCCTCTCGCGCCTCGCCTCCTCGCCTCGTCGCTGGCTCGTTTCTACTTTTGTACGCCCCGGGTTTGCACGATCTCTCGTATATACCTTGCGCTCCTCTCTCGTTTCGTGGATCTCGTTTTTACTCAACGACATTAAAGTCGGGACGAGGCGAGAGACAGATTTCGCGAATTCTTCTTTCCCTCGACGAGTTTCTTACATCTCTTTATTGTCTTGCAGGAAAATAAAATTAATCGCCGTTCGAAGAATTAATCCGACGACGAATCGAGTTTAATTGAGATGTTTAAGCGGACAACGAAAAATGCGAAATTTTTATTATAGCAGATAATAAACTGCGCTTCCTGAAATGAAGAATAGTTCGCAGTAGAAGATCAGAGCTCACCCTATCGTGAAGCATAATTTTCTGACGCCGCGGGCTATTTCGCCAATTAAATTAATTTGAGCCGACCGATTTATTTGGCATAAGTATCAAGCTAAATGATACGCATGGAAAGTGACCGGGAGCGCGCTTTAGGAAGCAGACCGGCCATCAATCGGATCGATCCCGGTAACGTATCCTTACCGTGAATTAATGTGAAACCTGTTCCGTCGTAACCCGCGTTTATGCTAATACACGGGAAACTCTAATAACGAGACACGCTCCCGTCTAGCCATCGGCATTCCGCAATGAATTTTCATACTTCAATCCGCAGTTTTGTTACGATTTCGAACACGGAATATAATTTAAGAAATGTCTCTTCTATATATTTACAAACGGAAATTTCGTTAGTTTGAAAATCGTTTGGCGCGAAATGAGGTTGAAGAATTACTTGAACAAAACACTAATACGAAACGTCACGTTGCGACGATAATACTAATTGAAATAAGGAATCACATACGAAGAAAATATGAACCAACTTCTGTTGAAACATCTGTCTACGAGTCGCGTTGGGAAGAAGGACCGATGCAATAAGAGTCCTCGGGAAAGTTTCCCGAAAACGCAAGATTTAATACGGCCGATATCTCGAAACACGGCGATTTCGCAACTCGCCGGTACCGAGGAAACNCTTGCAGGAAAATAAAATTAATCGCCGTTCGAAGAATTAATCCGACGACGAATCGAGTTTAATTGAGATGTTTAAGCGGACAACGAAAAATGCGAAATTTTTATTATAGCAGATAATAAACTGCGCTTCCTGAAATGAAGAATAGTTCGCAGTAGAAGATCAGAGCTCACCCTATCGTGAAGCATAATTTTCTGACGCCGCGGGCTATTTCGCCAATTAAATTAATTTGAGCCGACCGATTTATTTGGCATAAGTATCAAGCTAAATGATACGCATGGAAAGTGACCGGGAGCGCGCTTTAGGAAGCAGACCGGCCATCAATCGGATCGATCCCGGTAACGTATCCTTACCGTGAATTAATGTGAAACCTGTTCCGTCGTAACCCGCGTTTATGCTAATACACGGGAAACTCTAATAACGAGACACGCTCCCGTCTAGCCATCGGCATTCCGCAATGAATTTTCATACTTCAATCCGCAGTTTTGTTACGATTTCGAACACGGAATATAATTTAAGAAATGTCTCTTCTATATATTTACAAACGGAAATTTCGTTAGTTTGAAAATCGTTTGGCGCGAAATGAGGTTGAAGAATTACTTGAACAAAACACTAATACGAAACGTCACGTTGCGACGATAATACTAATTGAAATAAGGAATCACATACGAAGAAAATATGAACCAACTTCTGTTGAAACATCTGTCTACGAGTCGCGTTGGGAAGAAGGACCGATGCAATAAGAGTCCTCGGGAAAGTTTCCCGAAAACGCAAGATTTAATACGGCCGATATCTCGAAACACGGCGATTTCGCAACTCGCCGGTACCGAGGAAACTGGGCCAGCGAAAAAACTTTTCTCGGACGACCGCATCGGGTCGGTTCGACGCGTGAAAAGTTTCCTGGGAACAGTGGATGCCCATCGGAATAATGCACCACCGCCGCGACAGGGGATGCGCGCGGGAAACTTGCAATTTCCATTAAACCCGGTAAAAATCGACATCGGCACGGTGTGCGATAATCATGCGCGCGAACGCAAAAACGGGAAGCTTGATTCGGATCGTGATTGATACAGGTCGAGGAAGTCAGCTCTACAGGTGTGTCGACGATCGTTAAGGCGCGTCTAATTGAATGTGCGCTTCGGCTAGGGACCTGACAATGCTCCCCGGTCGCGATACGCTCATCTCTCTTCCCCTTGTCAAACGCCTGTCGTCAATGAAGATTCGAACAATCTCTCCTCAGAATTTGTTTAAGTTGAAGAAGCCGATTATGATAGCCGTTTGCGAGTATTATAATATATTATGCACAGTGATTCAGCAAGAATAATCGTACGAAATAACTAATTATTGCTTGATTTCATTAAATAATTTTGAAGAAGCTTATGGACTGAATTAATTCCTATATTTCAACACACAGATTTTAATAAGAACAATAAAGAATAATTAATTGAGATTAGTTCTGTATATAATGTAATTTTCAATTGTAATAAGAATCAGAATTTCCAGACTTGGTTGTAAATGATAATTAAACATTTGAATTTCAAAGTTTGACATAGGTATCGCACACACTCGCGCAACTGCATTCGTGATCCCGTGCTGCTTACGTCACATGCACAGATATCACGTATTGCGCTTTCGCGGTGAAAACAGTCGGAGTATTCCGCGAAACGCGCGCTGTCGTTTCCACAAATTCCGCAGTCCAGAAGAGCTTCGAAACCCGTGGCCGGGCGTATGGAACTTTGACAACCGCCCGGTGCCGTTTAACGGTACCGACGAAAAAGCAACGTTTCAGAGCGCGTGGGAAAGATTGTACGCGATAGAAAACAGCCGCTTTGTTCAAGGAAACGTACGATTTTCTCTTAAATATCTCTTTCTCGTGTTACCCTCAGTGAATCTTATCTAGCGAGATGACCGGATTCGAGGAATATTTTGTAAATGAAATTCAGAATGAGTAAACATAAAAAATAAATTAAGTGCATTGTTTAAAAGATTAGATTTTAATGTTTAATTTATTGATGTCATATTTAACGAAATGTGAATAATCTCAATTGGTTAGATTCCAATGATTTGATTGGAGAACCACAAATTGTCGGATTCGAGAAATATTTTGTAAATGAAATTCAGAATGAGTAAACATAAAGAATAAATTAAGTGCATTGTTTAAAAGATTAGATTTTAATGTTTAATTTATTGATGTCATATTTAACGGAATGTGAATAATCTCAATTGGTTAGATTCCAATGATTTAATTGGAGAACCACAAATTGACGGATTCGAGAAATATTTTGTAAATGAAATTCAGAATAAACGAACATAAAAAATAAATTAAGTGCATTGTTTAAAAGATTAGATTTTAATGTTTAATTGATTGATGTCATATTTAACGGAATGTGAATAATCTCAATTGGTTAGATTCCAATGATTTGATTGGAGAACCATAAATTGACGGATTCGAGAAATATTTTGTAAATGAAATTCAGAATAAACGAACATAAAAAATAAATTAAGTGCATTGTTTAAAAGATTAGATTTTAATGTTTAATTTATTGATGTCATATTTAACGGAATGTGAATAATCTCAATTGGTTAGATTCCAATGATTTGATTGGAGAACCACAAATTGACGGATTCGAGAAATATTTTGTAAATGAAATTCAGAATAAACGAACATAAAAAATAAATTAAGTGCATTGTTTAAAAGATTAGATTTTAATGTTTAATTTATTGATGTCATATTTAACGGAATGTGAATAATCTCAATTGGTTAGATTCCAATGATTTGATTGGAGAACCACAAATTGACGGATTCGAGAAATATTTTGTAAATGAAATTCAGAATGGACGAACATGAAAAAAAAATTACGTACATCGTTTAGAAGATTAAATTATAATGTTTAATTTATTGATGTCATATTTAATGGAATGTGAATACTCTCAATTGGTTAGATTCCAATGATTTGATTGGAGAACCACAAATTGACAGATTCGAGGAATATTTTGTAAATGAAATTCAGAATGAACGAACATAAAAAATAAATTACGTACATCGTTTAGAAGATTAAATTATAATGTTTAATTTATTGATGTCATATTTAACGAAATGTGAATAATCTCAATTGGTCAGATTCTAATGATTTCATTGGAGAACCACAAATTGACGCATAGTTACAGCAATATAAGCTAAAAGCCCAAACGCTTTAAGTAAGTAAACCTGAGTGCTCATTATAAGGGTACGGAGTACGGTAAAATTCAGGTTTACAGCCGATGGACAAGGTGATGGCACGGTCGTTAAGACGGGTCTAATTGAACGTAGGTTTCAATTAAGGTTGAACGCCGCGCGGCGGTTGAAGACTGCCGGTTGACCAGGCCACGAGTTTCCCTCGCTCCGGCGACCATAAACATGGTACAACCCCCGACCGCATCACACACACCCTTCGTCATGGGTGCAATGCATCTCGGTTATGCCGCACGTGAAACAAGCCGCCGCTACTCTGATAACGCTCTGATTTATACACGCATTAACATCCAGTCTGGACTGCCGTGTCGTGACCTACCGTCTCTCGTTATTATAACCCCTGCCTGCTGAATTGCCGTTCAAGAAACGTCGATTCTATTAGCTCGATGCGAATAAAATATCTTTTTCTCGGAAACAATAAAAAATATGGCGATTGTAGAATAATTCTTATTATCCATACCGAACTGCTTATCGTTCTATCCTCCGAATAATTTCTACAAAAAGCAAACCTAAACACCTTGACTTCATTTGACAAAATACATAAAAATTATTTTTACTCATATTTTTTAATTACTTTCATTCTCTCATTGCAAAGAGTTGTTAAGAGACGCCGAAAATCGATTGCGATTGCAATCATTGAGAAAGTAAGAAATGATAAACGTCGACAATTGACTGCGATGTTAAATACACGCCCCGAACGGTCGGGGTTTACGAAATCACGCTCGCGCCGCGGAGAAACATCGCGACGGGTCTGTTTATTCGCGCTCACGTACATGCAAATGAACACAGCTCATTCGGTGGCTTTCATTTCGAAGGTACGGAGAAAAGAAAGAAAGAAAGAGGGGACACACCCGCGCGCCGCCGAGCCGGTCCCAGCTTTTAATGCCTGAATTTCTGCCCTCTCGACTGCTGCTTTTTTAATAACCTCACGGATTACCTTCGGAACGATATTAAACGCCTAGGCGGCCCCGGCTGAATTAACGGCCGCGCGTGTAAATAAGGAATTAACAGGCTGCGCGGAGGAACAAAAGTGGGTGGCAGTGGAAATTAGGGGAATAGAAACCGACGACCAGAAAAGGGACACCGCGGTCGACCGCGTGAATGGCCCGTGATCGCACCCCGTTTCAAGCGTTTTCGGCTGATGCCAAAAGCGGGAACCTCCGTCGAGAGGGAAAAAGAGGTACGTCACTTTTTGAGTGATAAAAGATTAACCCTTCCGCGGCGAGCTGGAAAACCATTATACGACTACCAACAGGATTAAAACTGTCTAAACGGTCTTAATTAAGCTCGAAAATAATCAACGAACCTCGCAGTGCGGCGCATCGTCGTTTACAACGTTTATTAAACGAATCCCAGCTCTTCAATTATACACACACTAATGAAATTTATGAAAAAAATTGTACATTTGCGCAGCTTTTTCAACAAGGCTCTTGGTTATTGAATTATATACGCGACATTTATTTTCGAATCATTTTTACAGTTTATTTAACCCTTTGCACTCGAGGGTTCCGAAGCGGAACCATTTAAACTTTTTGTTTTTTTATGTATTATAGTATTTGCATCCATAATCAATTAAAAAAAACAACAATGCCTTTTCTTTTAATGCGCACATCATTTACTTATATGTGAATATGATCTTTGTACTAAAATTGCTTCGGTAACATGAAGGAAACAAAAAGAATCTTCGAGTGCAAAGGGTTAAGACAAAAGGTAAGTCGCAAGCCATGAATGCAAGATTTCATCAATTTCCATGAAATTCGCATTTCACTAAATACACAGATTTCATCGCAGCAACATGAATTCCTATCTAAACTAAAGCAGAAATATTAATTTTCGGAATGTTATCTTAATTGATCGGTACACTCGGATACCGAAAATCAAGTCGAAATGATAATAATCATAGTGAATCGCTGTCGCTTCCGGTTCGTGGCGTTTGCGGACGATAATAGCTTTGACAATATTCGATACAATCGAGGCTTGGCGCAGGAATTAATCAGGAGAGGCCGCGCAAACAACGGAAACCGAAACGGAGCGAAGCCGGCCGGACAGGGCTGAGAATTTATGCCGTTTTATGCCCGTACCAACGAGCCGGCGGCGACACCTCCGTGCTCGGCCTCGAGAGTTGCTTACCACGCTTGTATCAGTGATTTTTGGAACGGTGCCAGTCACATCGCGCGCCGCCGTGGTTACGGCGATTGACACCAAATGAGCATGGGGGAACAAGCGCAATTCGACTCTCCTATAATTAGACCAACCATGATTTATGCCCCACGAATTGTACCAACATAGAACGCGACGATATTTTCAGATTTGTCGGGCTAATGACTAACGAGAGACAGGAGTCAATAATCTAAATCTTCGGACGCGTTTCCCAACGAATTAATAAATTCTCTTTTGAGATCTCATTCCGTTATGAATTGTCTCAATCATTTCCCTTGTCGCTTCTTATGCGTACAATGTATGATTCATAGTTCGAAGAGTAGGTAAACTCCTAAATTAGATACGAACAGTTAGTCATCGTGTCTGGCCAATACATAATTATATCACTGAACAGTACGACGAATCACTGCTCTCGTACGATTTTGATCAATAATCTTCCACGTTCCTATTATATTCACGGACTAATTGCTAGACTGTAGATTTCTATGAAAAATAGAACGTTCATCAGCAAAATGTATTTTTGAGAGGAATTTCTTTTATCATTTAAACACTGCAATATGCAGCAACTCTTAATATTCCGGGTGCATTTACACATCAAATCACATGCATTTTCTATATTTTCTATGAATACTTTTCTATAAACGCGTAGAATCCACAGTCTACTAATTACAGATTTCTAGCGAAAGAGTTGCAACCGAGCCAACGATTTAATTGCAGTTCACCGGTGCTCTCCCGGAGCTCTCGAACAATCGACCGAAAGGGGACTGAATCGGGCCCGACAGACACGCTGTGCGTCGTGTAATACCGCCGATATTTGCTTCATGATCTGTTCCGTCAGACAGAGGGAGGACGGAGGACGGAGGGAGGACTGGGAGAGAGGCGGAGGAGCCGAGAATGTGTATACTACTATGTGTACGTGTGGCGAGACCTTTAATTACCAATTAGGCACATTATGCACCTGCGATTATCGGGCTACCGGATCCGAGGCTCTGTGTGCGCCCGTCACAAGGAAATTGTCTTGTAATACAGTAACAAACATTGAATGGGGGCCGTTCACGGCCGGCATTAGCTCCCTAATTCGACGATAACCAAGTCGTTGTTGTTATGTTTATACGGAGACAAATAATAATATGATCGTCATGAATAAACTGTGATAGATATAGAATTGTACTATCAAAAATTTATTCGATTGGAAGAAAGAAAAGTGGAAAATGTAACAAAGTGAGTATCGAATAAACATACGATAATCCTTAAAACTTGAGTTACGTTTCAGAAAAAAACAGTAAATGGATTAAAAGATGAATTATAGAATAACAACGGCGTGCAAAGGAAACGAACGGAGGACAGTTGAAGTGGCGTGAAAGTGGAAAAGGAACAAAGGAAAATTTGTCGGGGACACCTACGCGATGAAACACGCTCATCGGCTACTAGGAGGCGCAAATCGAATTTTGAGACTGGAGGTTGCGCGTCTTCCTCGGAACGACGTCAGATCCGGGCCTGAAAATCGTCCCGCGCGTCCCTCGCAGCCGTAGACGTCGACGTCGACGCGGCGGCTCGTTGCACTCGTCGTCAACGTCGCCGCCCCCGGCATCGCGACGCTCATCGATTCGAGGGGCCCCGCCCCTTCAGCGGACGCTCCACTGACGTCACTGGAACCTCGGCACCCCCGACTGGAACCGCGTACTCGACTAACTACATACTTATGTTAAGTTCCGTTCATTTTCCCCGGAACTCCGCACTTGCACTGCATCTCACCTCTACTGGACAAACTAGTTCGAGTCGCGGTGATTGAATTCGAAACTAACGAGACGTCATTTTTCCAGAAATCGAAATAATCTCAATTCTTTGCAAATTGCATGGAAAAACAATCTTAAATTCTCTACATAATAATTTATTGCTAACGATGAATAAACGAGTTTGTTACTGTCAAATGGTTTACAACATTTTTAGAATGTTACCAAAGTTCGACAAGAGAGAAGTATTTTCGACAACTAATGTCAGAATGGATAACAGAAAACTGGAGCATCGTGTTCAGTCAGTCATACGGACATAAACGACACTTTAAAGTTTAGAGTATCATAATTTTTCATCGAACGATCCGCTGAAACCGNAAAGAGAAAAGTATTTTCGACAACTAATGTCAGAATGGATAATAGAAAACTGGAGCATCGTGTTCAGTCAGTCATACGGACATAAACGACACTTTGTTTAAAGTTTAGAGTATCATAATTTTTCATCGAACGATCCGCTGAAACCGTTTCCCTACTTTACAACATTCCTTATACGTACTCTTACGACATCACTTTTTAACAGGTTTATATGAATAGGAAAATCGGACATGCATAAAACATGAAGAGTGCATGTAATGCGCATAGATAAGCAAAGCATCAAAAATATAATACACATCATTACTTCTTACTAGACAAAACTTCGATCCATATTTCACTTCGTAAATCGATATCACTTCTATTTTCCAATATACTTATGAACTATACATACATGCTTTATATACTATACTTTTTACTTAAATACTGAATTCAGAATCTACTTCCACTCTACGCATCGACTATATTAAACGTCACGTTGCATTCCAAAAATAAAACAAAATTAAATTTCTGAATTGCGAAGTGAAAAACTTAAAATGATTTCAGATAAAAATTATCGTATATATTTAAATCGATTTGTGGCTGAAATATGGAGAGCTGCTATGCGCAGTGAGTTGAAGGCAGACGTCGTTACAGGCGGCTTACGCTAACTGTAACGCACGAAACCTATGTAATGCAGCCTAAGGACTACCGGAACTAGAGTAAGATAAGATATGTTAAGACTGGGTTACATCAGGATCCAGGAATTCCCGAGCCCAGCGCGTCGTGTGTACAAAATACATATATTGGACCGGTGTTACGGCAACGAAGTAACAGTGTAGGCTAGAGTACGAGTATATTAAACCCGGGCCGAGCTAAACTAACGTTACAATGTACCAAGTCCAAACTGTGCGAAGCTCCGAGAGCTCTAGGCAGCAGACTTTGAAGTCTCTGGCATAGCGTATAAGCTTCAATCATGGAGTAAACGCGGCGATTATGGAACGGTACGGATAGCCTCTTCGATCAGTAATTTATGGCGCAATAAATTAATTGCGACGCTAATATCCCGCCAAAGTCGAACGACGTTGAAAGCATTACAAAGAGTCAGATAAGTAGCCATTGTTCATATTAAAAAATCTTCTACTGCTTTAAAATCCCTCGTTCATTATGTACCACATAAATTCAAAATACTTTTTGCTTCGTACGACTGAAGAAAAAAAACCTATTCTACTGATAATGAGCGAACGAACGCTTACGAACATTTTACGTAACTCGTAATTTAAAACGTATTGTCGCTCGGCTAATGGAAAATGATAAGTTAAGAGAATTTACCGAGCGACATTTTCCTGGCCGAAACTCCACCGCGAACGAAACTATTCCCGAAACAGAGAACGGAGTTCCCATAATGGTCGGGGTCGGAACGGTCACGTAACGCCATAAATTCGGTGCACGAAGGCATCCGGGGATCCGAGGATGTCTCGAATTCGGGCGGGCGCACCGTGTGATCCCATCGTTTTTCGTCAGGAATGGCGCAATCCCAGCAATGCATCGCATCGCGCCGCGTCCATAATACGATGCCCCGGCCGTGATACATGGCTGATGGACAGCGATGCGTACGGACCCAGGCTAATGGACAATGTTTATGCTTAATAATCTGATGGTCGGCGGGGAGCAGGTTCAAGGCGAATAGGCGTGTGTTAGAAGGCACGAGGATGGAACACGGACACGAACTTCGGGCACGTAACTGCGTGGTAGAGGCCCGTAGGTACAGTTACGGGTAGATATCCGCGTCAGAACAACGCTCGACGGTATCGACGCAGTCTGATGCGAATGGTCACGTTTAATCCAGACCGCGATTAACCCCATCAGCCCTGAGACTTCGCACGAACCGATAGTTATTGAAATGGTACAAAAACCATTGCGAAAAACCCAATTCTTATTCTTTTATTGGGAAAATAAATTTTTTTAAGTTGAAAATAAAAATAGTAAAGGCGTAATCTAATCGAATGACGAGGATACCGTCTGCTATCTTCGACGCACTAGCTCCTAATCACACTCCTCTTTAATAGATAGCTAGATCTACGATTAGCCATAGACGTCGCAACGTAATACACACAACAGTATCATTTGCATCGCATTTAACACTTGAATTTTTATTTGATCCACAGCTCGATTCGTCAGCGGAATAAAATATGAAGAGAAATGTCTATGAAAGATGAAAATGTAATGCGTTCCGGCTTAGCCCTGGCAACATTTACACTACGCCCAGCGTTACATTCATGCAGTAAAAACACTCTCTACCATTCTCACCCTTTTCCCTTAATTACAACCAGATGGTAGATCCAAGGAACCCGACCAACTGTTCCAACTCGCCAACCTATCCTCTATATGCCATCAAACTCCCGATCCAGCTACTCCGCGCCGGCCAGTTTCCTATTGACTTTACGAAAAACCATCTCATCCTCGGGTAATTCCCAAAACGAGGAGAGCCACGGTCTCCCGCGATACACAGGCCAACGGCAGTAGTCGCCCAGCGGGTTCGAGAGAAGAGATAGACGAGCGGACGCGAGCTGAAAAGGCGTCGACCGTTCGCATTGTTGTGCGCCCGTAGCGGTGATGAATTGCAAATGGTAGCGGCAGGCCGGTGTAACAGTATTGCATTACACTGTTATAACCTGAGCATCATAATGCCGGTATTCCAGAAGCTGGATTGCCGTAACAATCGCGGTGCATCCTCTACCGGTTCGAGATCCGCTTCATTTAACTGGTTTCCTACCCCATTCGGTCCGCCGCCACGGCACCCCTAGCGCGATCGGAATTCACGGCGAGGCTTTTTTCATCTCTCTTGTAGCAACGCCCGAGGTACCGTTCTCCGTTATACGCGAGGCGATGCGACGTCTCTCCCCGCGTTCTTCGGCTAATCTCCGTCGTTCCTCTCGCACAGCTGCCGCTACGCCACGCTGCCACGTACTTAGCTACGTACTCTATGTACTCGTTTCCTTCTCCCCCGTTGATCGCAATCTCGACGAACAGCGGGGAAAATAAAATATCGCAGGCACAGTTGCCTCGTATCGACCGGTTATAAATTATCGAGGATAATCGGCATAGTGATAAACGTCATTGTTACAGTCCCGGCAGCGGTGGTTTATCGGCTCGTTAAACGGAGCCGTACGTCGCTAATGTGACCGAAAATCGGGAAGACTGTCGACCGGTCAAGTTTACTGCGAGCCGACACGGAAATACCATATCGCTCCATTCTCTATTCATTCGATTGTACTTTAGATTGCTGGATGGGAAGCGTCGTTCCTTCCTAACGATAAGTGGAAACCCATCTATCCTGTTTTGTCTCGGTATCACAAATAGTCTACTAAAATTTATGTCGAACCTTGAACATTGCTAATAATTTTGGTAGACTACATGTATATTTATCACATATAAGTGAAAGCTTCGTGCCAGCATAATAATAATAATTTGAACAATATAACGAAACAGTCATTTCTTATATTAGACTGTGACGGTGTCATTTGACAATTTTAAAGTATATGGCCGTAAAAGAGGATAAAAGGGAAGCTCCTTAGGAGAACCGTCCTCAACCAATGCCACATTCCTATCCTAACCTTTCCCTAATTGTTTCATTTTGGAAGGTCAAGGTAAAGAATAATATGCAGGGTCAGTCTTTACAATATATACATGGGTGTCAAACATTCTACCGCGCGGTTGGGTCTGTCACAACAAAGAGAACGGTAAAAGTGAATTCAACAAGAATTCCATTTATTTACCCATTTCCAAGATTTATTCACTGTTCTAGAGAAATATTGCGGCGTCCCTTTTCTACATGGGAGAAGATATTGGCTATATAAAATTTGGGTATGAAAGGAGACTTTCTACGTCAGCGAGGACAGACTCGTTTCTGTATCGATCGTAGCGGGCCGTGCGTCGAGTTTACGCGTCGCGTGGAAAAAGGGAGAGAGAAGTCCTCGGCGAGCCCCCGAATAATATTCGTAATATCGACGGTGAACTACTTGACTAGTTACGTCGTCGCCCGGTGCCGTCGACGCCGCGAGTTAATTAATGCAACCCGCGGAGAGATACCTTATTGCCAGTGGCAAGTTGTCACCGTGACAAGTGCGTCGTCTGGTTGCCGCCGCGAATTAAGTTCAGCCCGGCAGTGACGGGCCACCCATCCACTTGCTTGAAAATTATCCCCTACCTCGTTGGGAATTATCCTTCCCGGCGGAATTTCTTTTTTACTCCCAATTCAAAACACGACGTCTTTGTTATCGAAAATGATAGAAGGATACAACTATAATTCCCTTGTAATTCACTGAAAAATGAACTTGTATAAATTTTACGAATAATGTCACTTGAAAATACATAATATTCTATTTCCGGTTACTGAAACGACCTCGAATTCTGATTGAAAGATGCGAATTGGAACGGTACGGTGGAACATTGAAATCGACGGGCAGAGGAACTGATCGATTCGATTAATCCGTTAGGCTGATTACGTATGCTCGCGTTCGCGCGAGTTTTAATGCGAATTCGCCATGCGTATCTAGGAATCGGTAATTTCCGCGAATCCTCGGTATCATCTTCGATACGCGGATATCGAAAACGGACGCGGTACGCGCAATTAACTACGCATTAACATAAATTGAGTTATGGACCGGGCGATAACGCGGAGCTCGCGCCGCGCCGCGCTGCGCTGTGCCGCTACCTTTAGCGTAACCCCGATTAATTTGCGTTTCGCCGATTCGTTTCGCGTCCCTTCCTTCTTGTTCCGATCACGATTCATGCACCATCGGGATTACATTTAGCATGATCTGCGTTCTAATGGACAGGATGCAAAGATTTTCAATGCTAATCACTAGACAGCGAATTCTTATGCAAAGCGGAACATTTATGGTAGCGAAATGGAAAAATGCACTTCGGATGAACGTCTCTTTCATCGTTTATTCATTGCAATATTACTTCCCGCGGGTCACGTGCGGTATTAAATTTTTTATCACAGTCTCGAACTATCCGACTCTAGGATTAAAGCAAAAATTGCGATCGTTTAACAGAAACGTGAGGGCGTCCTCGAACCCGGTCAAGTTGAAAATCGGGCAGCTTCGATACACTCTCGTTTCTCACGGTTTCGAGGTTAAAACGAACGTTTGTGCAAAATAGAGAAGCCGTTGGAAGGACGAGCAAAATCGTAGCGGAGGGAAAAAGAGAAAGCAGCTTTGCAATCGACTGCGACCTTCTTTTACCATTCATCGGGACGGGTAACGGGGAATAAAAAAGAAAAAAGCAAATGAAAATTGCGCTAGCGCTCTCCCAGCTTCTATTACTATCTCCTTAATCCGGTTAGTCGATTTTTCCGCGGGGGAACAGTTTCCTAAGGACTTAACGGCGGAAGAATCGCGAAGACGCAACCCGGATTTAGCAAATTCGAAACAATGGAACTTACCCGGCGAACTCCAACTTTCTTTCTGATATAAATCTTGATTACATTCGAGATTACGACTGAAGCGACCGTTCTCCCATATCAATTTCGAACATTATTNTTAATTGCAAAGAGTTGTTAAGAGATGCCGAAAGTCGATTGCGATTGCAATCATTGAGAAAGTAAGAAATGATAAACGTCGACAATTGACTGCGATGTTAAATACACGCCCCGAACGGTCGGGGTTTACGAAATCACGCTCGCGCCGCGGAGAAACATCGCGACGGGTCTGTTTATTCGCGCTCACGTACATGCAAATGAACACAGCTCATTCGGTGGCTTTCATTTCGAAGGTACGGAGAAAAGAAAGAAAGAAAGAGGGGACACACCCGCGCGCCGCCGAGCCGGTCCCAGCTTTTAATGCCTGAATTTCTGCCCTCTCGACTGCTGCTTTTTTAATAACCTCACGGATTACCTTCGGAACGATATTAAACGCCTAGGCGGCCCCGGCTGAATTAACGGCCGCGCGTGTAAATAAGGAATTAACAGGCTGCGCGGAGGAACAAAAGTGGGTGGCAGTGGAAATTAGGGGAATAGAAACCGACGACCAGAAAAGGGACACCGCGGTCGACCGCGTGAATGGCCCGTGATCGCACCCCGTTTCAAGCGTTTTCGGCTGATGCCAAAAGCGGGAACCTCCGTCGAGAGGGAAAAAGAGGTACGTCACTTTTTGAGTGATAAAAGATTAACCCTTCCGCGGCGAGCTGGAAAACCATTATACGACTACCAACAGGATTAAAACTGTCTAAACGGTCTTAATTAAGCTCGAAAATAATCAACGAACCTCGCAGTGCGGCGCATCGTCGTTTACAACGTTTATTAAACGAATCCCAGCTCTTCAATTATACACACACTAATGAAATTTATGAAAAAAATTGTACATTTGCGCAGCTTTTTCAACAAGGCTCTTGGTTATTGAATTATATACGCGACATTTATTTTCGAATCATTTTTACAGTTTATTTAACCCTTTGCACTCGAGGGCTCCGAAGCGGAACCATTTAAACTTTTTGTTTTTTTATGTATTATAGTATTTGCATCCATAATCAATTAAAAAAAACAACAATGCCTTTTCTTTTAATGCGCACATCATTTACTTATATGTGAATATGATCTTTGTACTAAAATTGCTTCGGTAACATGAAGGAAACAAAAAGAATCTTCGAGTGCAAAGGGTTAAGACAAAAGGTAAGTCGCAAGCCATGAATGCAAGATTTCATCAATTTCCATGAAATTCGCATTTCACTAAATACACAGATTTCATCGCAGCAACATGAATTCCTATCTAAACTAAAGCAGAAATATTAATTTTCGGAATGTTATCTTAATTGATCGGTACACTCGGATACCGAANGGCCCGCGGACGTGAGATCCCTGCGATAGCACGCGATAAACAACCACGGGGAGCAACTGACCCATAGAATCCAGCGACGCGTAAGGGAAAGAGGAGAAGTTCCCTAGACAACGGGGAACGGAGAGGCTGGTTATAGACAGGGAGGGGCTGGCTCTGAAAGGGATCGGGAAGACGCGAGCCGTCGAGGAAGAATAAAGAACGACGAGGAAGGCCAGTGCCCGTCACGGTACTGCCCTCCCAATGCATCTTTTCCTCTGCTTCGTGCAGCGGCAATTCACCTGTACACGTCCGATCGAGAACTGGCCAAACTGATTTTTTTATACAACACACAAATAACTGTATGTCAATACAATAGAAACTTGCGGAACNGAAGTTTCTTCTGATGAAATTAATAAATAATGTTACTTTATATTCTGTGTATTTTGGAAACTACATTTTGGAAGAGGAATTACTTCCTTAAGTGTGCAAGTGTTAAACGATATCTTTGTTATGAAAAATGTAGAAGAGAAGCAGGGGAGAGGCGAGCCCGAAATCGAAGGATTTCTCTGGGGGAGAGAGAGATTGAGAGAGTTAACGAAGAGCGCTTACAACTCTGCCCATTTAGGTTGTTTGCCACGAGGATGCGAAGTCCGGTGTCCTATGCGATTTTAATTACTTTCGCGAGCCGGAGGACTGCTGCGCCCTCCGGAGATTGCACAACGGTTGCGTTACCATTGCACCCTGCTAACTACCAAAAGCAGTCACGAAACTTCTCTCCGAAAACCGCGAAATATATCTCAACTTGCGTGTAGTTGGAATCGTCATAAGTTCTCCAGTTTTAATATACATATGCACTGCATGCTCCGCGTAAAATAATGGTTTTAATTAAATTTGTAATTGCGCCCTTAACATCATTTCAATTTACTTTTCTACTGTTACAATATTAGGTACAAAAATAATTGCTATCTGCTAGGCCGTTCCTATAAACAAGTCATACAATTAATGGGACGTGCTTTAAACTTTACGTAGGAATAATATATCCCAAAGCAAACAGTGGCTCATCAGAGAACTATCAGGGCCGGTCTCTCGATTCCGGCAGCTTCGATAAAGAAAAAAAAAAAAACGAAGGAGAGGCCATGTGCTCGACTCGCTGATCGGCGGTAAGAAAATTACATCGAGGAGCGGTCGAACGCATCTGCGTGGCCAGCGTTGCACCTGCGGCGGTCGCAATGCGGGTGAGCAGCAAGGGGTAGGTATAGAAAGGACGCGGTCGAAAGAACAACAACTGGCATGCATCTCGCGATGTGCACCTGCCAGACACGAGGCAAACGCGACGCAGTCACCGATGTGTCGCGTCGACAGACTTGACACCATTGCTTTGTTCCTTTTACGGACCGAGATTATGAAGTCCGCCGAGCATTATCGCAGAAACTGGTTGCGCCGCGGTTGCCTGCCCCATTGAAATGCGTCAAGGTTGTCCCCCGGCAGGTAGGTCGCCGGGTAACAGTCGATCGGATGTCCAACTACGAGCCAAGCCTGTAGCCGTTAGAAGCCAGTGAAACAAGCTGTTTCGGAACGGACTACTCCGTTCCCTACGCGATTTCAGGTAGTGGTAGCACAGTTTGGTAAGGATCGAAGAAAAAGGCACGCGCGCGCGCGTTTCCAGTATAAAACATAATTAAAAACTAATTGTATGTCTTTAGCATTAATTAAGGAACTTGTAATCGCTAAACTACGAACTTGATGATTATTAAAAAATTGTTGCAAAATGTAAAGAATACACGCAATGCGTAAGACATCGCAGCATTTAATCTACACTCAGTTTTTTAAACTGACATTATTTTTTCAATTGACGCAGGAAATGCATCGCAGTTATTAAGATATTTGCTGAAATGAAAGAATTATCTATGAAGTTAATGAACACGATTAAATAAGCTTTGAAATTCGGTTTTCATTAAACGATTCCTGAAAGTTCTCCGGTGAACTTCCTATTCTACGAATCGCGCGGCGAGGAGTCGGCGGCGCGTGTGTTTCACTTTCTTTCGCCGGACGAGATTTTCATTCCCTGTCAGCCGGTCTGTCGGGACAGGTTGTGTCGCGAAAAGAAACGATAATGGAACGACACGGCGGCGTCGGCGAGGTAAAAGCGAATCGAGCATTTTCACTGGTCGGACTCACGATTTTCTTAGAAACGGCGCCGGTCAAGGCGCAGATCCGACGGGATAAGAAGTGATTTAAGTAAGCGGCCAATGGAAAGGATGCAAATTTTCGGAGCAGCCTGCCTGCCTGAATTCCGTTCGAAAAAAGCTTCAATGGCATTCCAGATATTCCGACGACTGTGTTCGAAAATAAATTGACGTTTGTTCGCAAACGTTTATATAAACGATGAAATACTTAAAACTGTCCAAATTATGCTGAATAAAAAAANCCGACCAATATTGAAATTGACGTTTGTTCGCAAACGTTTACATAAACGATGAAATACTTAAAACTGTCCAAATTATGCTGAATAAAAAATAGAAAACTCTTGCGACTGTCAAAATTATCTGTCGAGCCTCGCATTTGATAATCATAGAACGATTTAATTATTCGGGACGGTATAAAAACGAANATAGAAAACTCTTGCGACTGTCAAAATTATCTATCGAGCCTCGCATTTGATAATCATAGAACGATTTAATTATTCGAGACGGTATAAAAACGAAAAAGCTCCTGAACGGCACGACGGATCCAATCGGTGTGCATAGAGCCGAAAAAAGAAAATTGGAGCAACGAAACGTATTTTCCAGGACGATGACTTTTTCGATATACAGCTATCGAATATCCCCGTCGCCCGGTGCGGCGCAAGCTTCGACTTTCGATCGACGGATATCGAGCGTGGCCGCGGAAATTTATTCGAACGCGAGACACGTAGAAACACTCCCTCTAGTTCGGCCGCGACCCTTAGCACTCGCAGCAACCCCCGATGGGAGAGGAATTGCGCGGGGCGGGATGCAGTCGGTAACCCGCGCAAACACTACACCCGCACCGTCTCTCTAAAGCCGATTTCAGCCCCCTTCGAGTAAACTCTGAATTCGACGAAACCCACTCGCCCTCCTCCGTTCCTCTCTTTGTCCTGGCGGACCGACACTGTTCTTCGCCGACGAGCTATTTCCGTCCGCGGCTACTGTTGTCGTTTCGCGGATTCCAGGGCCTCAATAATCGGCTTGGTAATGAATTTCACTCCTTTCGTCATCGCGGAATATTAACCCCTTGGCCCACGCGCTGTCTCCCAATTACTCGGGCTATAGTAAACAGGAAAGGTCGGTCGCGCGTTGAAATACCACGAGTCAGACTCGTGGCTTTTGCTTATGGCACAGATTTTTGACCACGAGTCTTACTTGTGGTTGTAGGCCAAAAGGTTATATGATACATATGAAACACCTCGTGTTTTTCTAGTAGAAATTTTCCGGTCGAAAATCATTTATCATGCCTTTTGTCATTGTCTAGTACATATTCTGAATCAAATTAAGCATGTAGATTCGGTGGACTGATTTAAAGCGAAGTCAGGATATGATCAAATAACTGTCCACTCGACTACTTAATTCAATTGAAAGCGAAAGAATAGCGTCATAACTGGTTGGCGGTTGAAATGAGGGAAGAAAAAAACTTGCGGCCGGAACGGAAAAAAATAACAACTCTGACAGAAATTAGATATCGCGGTTGGTTATCGATGTAAAAGATAAATATTGCACTTCACGCTTTTTCATTGCATCCGGGCCGGATCGAAAACTGCGCCATTTTTCAGGAAAATACAATTTCAACAAACTCGTGTCTCGTCGTGCGTCGCGTGCACGCTGCCCGGTGAAAAAGTAAAACACTGCCGCGCGCCTCTATTAAAACCGACGATGTAACCGTGTTCGATGAGAGAAAAAAAGGCCGTCGTGAAATTGCATTTTTCCGATCATGAGAGATTAAAACACCGCGACTCTCGCGTCACGTTATTCCACCGCTGATTGATAGAGGCGATTTCGAATATTTTTTTTGCCCCTGATCGATGGCGCTTCCTTTCCCTCTCGTTAGACTTTTACTTTTTTTTCACGTGATTAGCGAAAATAATTTGAAGATTCGATTAAAAAAAAATAGTCAGCTATCTCTCCGCTTCAATCCAATATTTATTTATTTACGGGGTAAAAAAACCCTTTATAATACAATAAAGTATATATACAGGCAGTACGTTTGAGCAGACAAGAAAATAATGGTTGATTTGATGTACAAGATTCAAAAAGAAGAAAAACAGAAAAAAGAAAATACAGATCAAAGTTAAGCAACATAGATCATTGTTTTTGCTGGACAGATGAAAAATGATCTCGAAGCTTTTGTCTAATGGTAGGGCTGGAATCATTGAAAATTTCGAATAGGTGACTGAGTCTGTTTGCCTTAGATGAGCATCTTGCAATGACATTAGTGTGCCCGAATCTAGATTTAAATTTATCAAGATAGAATGTTAAAATATTATGAATGTTAGAATATTAAATTAATTTAAACTGATATAGTAATGAACAATCAAACAAGGGCAGTTTAATTGAAGATTACAAACCATATAACTAGTCTGTACCCAAGTCTTTTTATATTTAAACGCGGTATCACTCTAGACTGTTCTTTAATTTGTTCCGCGATGCGTATCAAAGTCGTGCCGCGGAAATTGCTGATAAATAAATGATCGCTTACGTAGCGCGCGGTTGACAATTACTCACAATCAGTACCGACTCCGTAGACGGCGGAGATCGAGGATTCGATTAAAAAAGATATAGCTACATCTCCTTCGTCCCAACTCAACATCAAATAAGTCAAATTGACGTGATAATAATTAACGAAACAAGGATAGTTTAATCGAGGCTTGCAAGCCCGAGATGTAACTCATTTATACCCACAACCTTTTACATTTATGGACGGCGTCATTTTAGACCGCTCTTTACTTTGTTCCACGACGCGTATCAAAGTCGTGCCGCGGAAATTGCTGATAAATAAATGATCGCTTATGTAGCGCGCGGTTGGCAATTACTCAGTGCCGATTCCGCGAAGGGAGGGAGGGAAAAGAGGCGGCCGACACATTTTTCTTCGGAACAGCGGCAGCAGCTGCAGCTGCGAACAAACGCGGCGAGTGAAAAGTCACGAGAAGCGGGCGGGGGGTTGGGTATACGCGCGCAGGGGAGACACGTCGCACCGGAAATACCCGCAACACATGCTCTGCTGGCTTCCTGTCATGTAGGTGGTTTAACTCCGGGGCCCGGGGTGACGATAAAATATAATTTCCAGGCTACGCGTCGCGGCTACACTCTCGACGGCGAAAAGACTACCGAGCTCCAATTCGTTTTCGCTCGATAAAAAAAATAGTCTGCAGAGTTCCTAACTCGGATAATTTAATCACCGTAGTTCATCAAACCCGGTTTATTGTGTTCTATATACTTTATAGTGTATTTACGTTGTATGTACTTTATAGTGAGTCAAGTTAAAGATAGACGGTGCTCTTCATAAAAGACGAAATAATTTTTTTACAGAAAATGTTTTTCATGTTGTTTCTTGTACATCGAAATTTTTACAAGCGCTGGCGAATCGAATCTCGAGACGAGGACAGTTTCCAGTTTCGGCCGAGGAGTCGAGCCGCGATATTGCTTTCATCCAGTTGGAATATCCAGTTTAGTAGGATGAAGGCGCACGCGTATCTGGAGCGTGACAAGTTTCCAGATTGTGTATCCAAAAGGTGGCTAGTTTGCTATCCG
The DNA here is from genome assembly GCA_019453355.1 of Ceratina japonica. Taxonomy (NCBI): domain Eukaryota; kingdom Metazoa; phylum Arthropoda; class Insecta; order Hymenoptera; family Apidae; genus Ceratina; species Ceratina japonica. The sequence goes on from SMSR01008699.1 coordinate 99,993, forward strand.
TTCTACGCGCTTGTCCACGCTTCAGCCTTGTTAGCCAATTTAGAATAAAAATTTCGTATCAAACCTTGTATAAAACTCACCCTTACCGTGTAAAAGTGGATCGTGCCTGAGCAAAATCTATCTGTGTTAGAGTATTACTTTGTTCATATCGAAATGTTTATTTGAGTCCTGAAATCTCTGAATTTCTCTATAAACTGGAACTTAAATATTATAATTAGAAGTTAAATAATGCTGCTCGAATTCCGCCAGATTTTTTTCTATAAAATCGAGAACACAAACGACGCACCTTCACCTAATTAGAGTGCCCTAGAAACCTTCACACAATAAAAACTGAATCCACCAAATCTAAATTCAAACTAGTATAACAATTTGAATGTAATGTATTTCGAAGCCTAGCTTTATTATCAGCTTATACAAACAGAGTGGAGAATGGCGATGAGAAAAAAAGAAAAAAGGGGTAGATATTTTTCGAGACGCGTTTTAAGAGTCGCGTGCAGCTGCGATATCACCTGCCCATCTGGCGACTTTCTCGTAAATTAAAAGCTACGTCTGCACACGTTTCCCGGCGATGCAAACCTGCCCGCGAACGAGTCCAGATTTTCGATACAGTTTTCACGTGTCCCGTGATCTGTCGCTGAACAAAATAGATTGGTTCGATAGAGCCAGGTGGAGTCCCAGCGTTGGTAATCGACTACGAATTTTTCTCTACCATTGACACGAAGCAGGAAGAAATGAATCTTGGTTGAACCTCGATGAACACAGCAGACTGTTGTAATAATTCATACGAAAGCTCAACTCGCATTTTTAGCACGACGTGTAATATGACACACCTTGCGCCAACTATGATCCACGTGACTCGGGTACACATTCCGACGCGATGAATATCGTTAATTGTACGTTCAATTCGATCAAACAGCTACACTTCATGAACCATCTGAAAGTAGTTCTAAAGACTTCAACATATATCAAATTCTTCACAAAAATACTGAAGAGAACGCAACATTTGTCGGAGCTCTGATTAGTTTTGGTTCCAAAGCGCACCGCGTTGCACCGTTTCGTTTTTTGCGCCAAAAGCTCGCGATGTCTGGCTCTGATATTTGCACGCAGGGCCGGCCAGGGGCAAGAGTCTGTCGGGTGAACCAGCTGCCGGGCAGGTGATGTTGCAGCTGCCTTCCGAGAGAGCACGGTAGCCATCTCTCATCGACGATCCCCTCTCGTTTCTGGACCAGTCGACCAGGATCGATGCTGTTCACCGGCTCTCTCGAAAAGGCGAGGATGGCCCCCTCGAAAACAGCACCGTGTTGGCCGAATCGACGACAGGTATCGAGGAAGAGGTCTTTTAATCGAACAGATTCCCTTCTACTCGACTAAACGATTTACACTCAGGTTCTCTTCGAAACATATTCATCATCACTAAACTACAGATTTTTATATAAGGTCAAATGAGAAAAAAAGAATGCGAATTTGTTTTAAAAACCTTAATTGCTCCAGTTTTGCAAATTATCTTCCCGCATATTATTACATATGCATTTTTTATATTATTTGTACGTGGAATTTGCCAGACCATCCAGTTTGATTTAGGTACTTATACAAATACATAAGAAAACGTTTCATGCGCCTAATAATAGTAAAATTACTTCGGTTTGACCCAACTAAAAACTCAAAGTACGCCTACTACTAGGATGACGACACGCTCGTGCTACTTTCTCTCGCTTCGACTAGGGAGCCAAGTCCACTCGCGAACAGGTTACACGAATTTGCATCTCAAAAAAAAGTTTCCCTATCTCGTAAGTAAAAACGAATTATATAATTGTGATTCAAGGAGAATCGCCGCGATATGGTAATTTTAAATTACAATTTAACAAATGGAAAAACACGTGGGAATGAAACGTGAAAGACGATTTCCAACCGAGTTAGAATATACGCCAAACAGTTTTTTGCAGCAAGTGTAAACGTGTGTACGAATCCGCTCGATTTATCGACTCGGCGCGGCCCGAGAGGCGCCAGAAAAGTCGACGACTCTCGTTTTGCTCGAATCGTGTAGGCGCGTGGCTCGGTCCCCGAACAGCTGGTTTATTTATGCACGAGAGACAGCCGGTCGAAATCGTCGTTTCAGGGAAACGCGGTTCCCGCGAACTTATGGATAATCCAAGAGCATCTGTCGCTCGAAAGAATATCTTGACTTCACTGAAAAACCGTTTTTTATTAAATAAATTCCCCAGTCCTTGCTGTGAATACTCTCATTCTAAACTGATAGCTACACAGTTTGCAATTCCACGAACCATATTCTTGCTTTTGGACTTTTCTGACACTACGTGGTTTAGTCGTGGTTAATCGGAAGTATAGTTCAAATAAATCACGTCAATGTCCACATGACACCTGGCTGAGAAACAGGTTCGCGGACACTGTCATTGTCGATTATAATTTATTCGAATCTACTTCGCTTTTCCCAAGTAGCTACAATTCCCTTTTCGCGTTGACCATTAATTATACGAACTGTTGTCAGTAATCAGCGCTATATCAACAATACATTCCATTTAACAAGATTGAATCGGTACAACTTGCATTTTGAATCGACTTCGATAACACCAGATATGAAAAGAGTTTTGTTTCATCGATTTTTTATCCATTATAATGAACAGACATGCTGCGTGCAATAAATTATCCGAATACATTAATGCTCAACTAATAAAATGAAGGCTCATTTACAAAAAAATGTTGAACTAACATCATTAATGTTTCACGTCACATAAAAGTCTGCAGTCTAACTACAAATCTTATTGACGAAAGTATTTCATCTGCAATATGCCGTATAATAGCTAAAGCTATTAAACGGCGACGTTTCATACGCAGCAACGTAATAGAATAAGAAAGTCTTCTCACGTGTTAACACGGTCGTCGATTTGTGAAAAAAACCTACTTCAACGAAACAATTCAATAAGACTTCGAAACGAGGCGAATAAACAAAGCACTCGGATCTTACAATTAGGCACGTTGATTTTATGAGGAATTGAACGTTTTAAATTAGCGGTTTCACGCACGGAATCGTTTTACCCAAGGTGTATAAGTACACCGAGATGGGAATGAAATGATTCATTCCACCATTTATTAGCGGCGGAGCATAGGAGATCGGGTATCGACATTGAATCGAGAGCATCGCCGTTTTAATGCGTAATCATGAAAGAGAGAGAGAGAGATAGAGAGAGAGAGAAACTCGTCTCGAGTGCGCAAGTCTCTCGGGTGGCTGGTTTATTAATTAACCTGTGGATCTCTTTGATTGACTCGTCTCGGCGGGCTGCGGTCTGGGACGGTCCCTTTGACACGTATTCACGTTCGATTTTCGCGTTCTACGTGCACAATTTTGTGCCTCACGAAGACTAGTCGAAGCTCTATTCTTTAATGACTTTAGATTTCATTTATTATAAGCGGGAGGTTCAACGTTCCGTCGGGTTAGAGGTAAAAATAACCGCGGCGAGTATCGACGATGAACTAGCCTCAACGGCGGTCCGTAAAGGGTTAATAATAATCGACTCTTCGGGTACAAAGAAACGCTTTTTTTATTGGTTACTCGTTTATTCGCCTCCTAAATAGGTGAAAACTTCACGGCAAGCGCTTCGTTGTCACCGTTCAATATTAATACGAGCTATTAAGTAACATAAAAAAGTACTTTATAGTGCATCCATAAATATATCGACTATTTTATACATTGCTATCGCGGGAAAAAGATAATTGAATATGTCGCTGCGAACGAACACCCTGTCGTATGACGAGAACGTCGTCGATCGAATCTATTCCACGCGGGACCCGAAAATAAAATTAGCCCTGGTTCTCGAGCGATCAAGAACGAGGTCGAAGCGGAGCCGATGAAAATGCATCGAGACCGATTCTTTATCAACGCCCGATCGCCTCCCAGTGGCGACGATTTTCGCGACACATCAGTGGGTCAGTCAATAGTACGAGCATCCGATGTACGCGTTATGAACCTGACCGATAAAACGAGGCGAGAAAAGCGAGCGTCGTTAATGATCGGCCGCGGCAATAAACCGGAATTTTAGAACGGTTGAATGCGCAATAGAGAAAGAGCCGACAGCTTATCGTAACGATCCCCTCCGCGAAAGATAACACAACCGTCTCGAGCCACCTCCGCTTTTCCCAACTGTTTCTTTTTCTCTCTTAACAAAGAGAGACCACCGTTTGGAGACCGTCTCCTCGGCTGTTTTCCTCGCTCTTCGCAGTAATTATAGTTAATCCCTTCCTCCGGCCGTTTTCCCAAGTTTCCGTTTGTTTTCGAACAAGCCTCTACTTCGTGTTTCTCTTTCCGATTCGAATCGATTACTTACCCCGTTTCGAAACGTAGCCCATATCCATTTCAACGCGCTTCCAAGGCCTCTCAACTATGCGTTGTTCTTCATTCCAAGATACATATGTGTACATATTGTGTTTCTCAAGCCGGTTAATTCTATTTCGAACTGCATTTTCCCTTCAGATATTAAAGTTGGGTAAAAGTTACTCGAGCTACGTACGAATCTCGAACCCATCTAGTACTTTCCTCCGTGTAATTCAATTCGATTATCTCGTCCTCGAGCTACGACCCGCCCTCTTCCTGCGTTTTCTCCCTTTTCCAGCTAAGTTTTTGCTTCCCGTTCGTTCCTTCCAGTCCGCTTCCTGCCCGTTCCCCACGCTCCGACCCCTAACTCTTTCCTTCCCCGTGCACGCGCCCGTTTATGATATACGCGCGTGCATACACGCACGTGCACGCCGAGTGCAAGGTCCTAGCATTGACTCCGGACACGCCGCTGGAGTAAATTGCACAAGCGGCACACCACTCGGGTTCGCCGTTCTCGTTTTGACGAGTACTCGCGCTGCGAGTAGCTTATCACGCGAGCGCTCAATCTTGGAATTCGCGATACCGGAAATCTCCAGTAGTTCACGTATTCAGACGCATATACAGTTTAAATTCAAGTCGGTTTCTTGCCACAATTTTATTGAGGACGACGATCGCTGAACGTTCCGGCGAGTCGTGACAGACCGGAAATAAACGGTAACGGCGTGCGATTGTGAGAGTATCTCGCGATACCAGGAAACGATGAACCGCGTGTGCACGTGGAAAGAAACGTGTGCAACGGCTCTCCGATGCTCCGAGTCGGATCAGTTTTCCTCCGCGAAAATCCGCATGCTAACTGTTCTACTCGTCTCGTTCGTTCTTTCTTTCTTTCTTAGTTTACCGGGCAGAGAAGAAATTTTTACGTCGGTCCGCTCGAACGAGCCGCGTAGCAATTAAAACGTTACACTCGGATGGTCGGCAAGACTTTTTTCGGCCGGTTCCAGCCGGCCGGAATAACTTTGAACGGAAGAACGTCGGTGCACCCGATAACCGACTCTTTTATTTAGGAAAAATCTTCGTTTAGTATTTTTGCGATCGACATTTGGAAACAGATCTGCTCGGTCCTAATCGAAATTGTAACGATACGTTGTGCAACCAGTCGATGCGACGTATCTATTCAACGGCCAATATTACACAACGACGCGTCGGTTAGAATGGAAAATAATATTAAAAGCGTTTAATTTCTAAAACAGACGTCGATGTTATACAATGCAATGACGTACTAATGGTCTGATATAATAATCATAATAATCAGTGACCGCATCACGAACTAATGTCACATTATAATATACAATCCCACTGACTTCTAGTAATGTTACATTAGCGATGTTTCAAAGCTTAGAATTCTTCACACACAAGTGTTAAAGATGTTATTATAAATTTTATTACGAAACGGTAATTAG
>SMSR01008701.1:7421-20577 GCA_019453355.1 Ceratina japonica
TATGCACCGATGCACTTTTGTGCATAAAATTAGATGCATATTATGCACCGTCTGATACCATTTAACTTTTTCTTATAACATCTTCTTCTATTCCTAATCGTTTAGGAGCTGCAGCCTGTCCCAGTTGCGTGGGACACCCTGTATATTGATATACTACCACGAATTTCATATAATTTTTCACCGTAACTGCACAAATATGTCAAGAAAACAAACTACAAGATAACTCGCAGTTGGCAGTCAACGTGTGAATAATTTTGCATGTCGGTGTTATCTTATTTACGTTATAAACACTTTGATAGGAAAAACTAGTTTGAGCTTTTCTAGGCTATTTAAGTGAAGTACTGTACATGTGCATTTTTTTAATAAAAAGGAAGGCTAGAAAGAGTAAAAATGAACGCGGCCACCGACGTGGCAGCTATTTTACATCATTATTCAGTTTCTAGGTGAAAATGGTGGGAAGTGTCACGGGAAAACCGCGTGACGTCCTGGGTGGAAAACGCGGTAAAATTAATTCCCCGCGATGCGATTGTGGCTGACAACTGGCTGATTAATTGACCTGATTGTCGGCGTCCGGTCTGAGCGAAATTTAAACGGATTTGCAAAAACCTGAGTGCTCGTTGAGTAAAACGACGGAAACAAAATTAGAAATAAAACTTAGAAACGATGACGGAGATAATTCATATTTAGCTTAACTACTCGACGCCCCGACGATGTTTACGTTAATTACAGCGACGAGAGCGGAGACGGCAACAGATTGTACGCTCGATCGAGCGTGAGGAGATGCGCTTAAATCTCTCGCGTCGAGAGAACGGGTTGCCAACGCCCAGAAGACAAGATATTACATCTAATTAACTAAATTCACGCAGTCGGCTCATTATCGTCCCTTTAATAAAGTCGACAGCGCGGAACTTTATCGTCTTTGTTCCCAGTCTATTGTTTCTGCGATCCTCCATCCCATCCCAGACAGCGAAGTAAGTACTATTCTACTTCCTACAATTTAGTTTCGCCGAAGGATTCGTGGATCTACGGTACCCTGAGAACTCCGATCGATTCGTCGTTAACTTACAAGATCGCCGAGGAACGAATCCTGTTCTCTAGTGGATGAACCCAGACGAACCTAATTAGATTTGTACCAAGTTTATCGTTGCTTTCAAACAAAACATTCTTAGATTGCTCTGCCTGTTAGTAGGTAACTGCTTGCCTTGTCTTAACAGTTCTACTGCAAAATAGATTAGATTCAACAATACGATTCCTTACTTAAGGGGGTAGGATAGTTACGTGACTTCTAACATACGTCGGTAAAGTTTTAACGATTTTTACTCAATCTTATCGATAACGAGTCAAAAAGGGTGCAGTACATGAGTTTACGGTAGGATATTATACTTTTCGTCCTAATATGAAAATATTTTTCGGTCGTCAGGTACCTCTTTAGGAAAAGGAAAGTCAAATCTGGCTCGGTCTGGTCATTATTTCAATTGGAATGAAATAAAAATTTCAATTATACCTTGTCTTAAAATTTTATGTTCCCGGAATTTTGAATGCTTCAAGGAAAAGTTCTAGGCATTGATGTCCTCTACAAGAAAGATTCTATACATCTTTGTGCTAACTTCGATATTTAACGAGTTAAATGTGATTAATTCGGACTTTATTGGTACTGACAGAATCCAGTCGTCCTAACGTCGACACAGCGAACTTTAGAAAAAAATTTTCTCTCAATTACTCCTAAATTATTGGAAAATCGCATAGAACCTCTTTTATAGCTGACGATTAGACCTACAATTTCTGTATGAAACATTTTTCGCTAGCATCAATAGTTTTTGAGCATTTTGCAAAAAACTGTTTTTCCGTTTTTTGTCAATAACTCGTTAACTATTGACGATACAAAAAAATGTTTCAAACAGAAGTTATGCATCTTTTTGCGTGCAATGTGATTCCGAAATAAAAAATATGGGTTTATGATAAAAAAAAAGACAAAATAACCTTGGAAACGCCCACGCATTAAAAAACTAATAGTGCCATCTGACTCCCCACTAAAGGACATGTGTTAGTTTGTATTTTGTAAATCACCTGTTTTCGAAATTTTTTACAATGTGGACTTAAATGGGACATCCTGTATAAGGACAAAAAGTGTATTCCTGTAAACCCATATTTTTGGCTAATTTTGTGAATAACATTAAGAGTCTGCCATTGAAGTCTATCCCCTTAATAAGATAATTGGTCGATAATTTTCTAAATATAATGTCTAAGATCTTACGTTAAAGTCAATAGATGTCATTTCAAAAGCAAGATAAGTTAAAATGAATCTAATTTTGAAACTCTTGCATAGCTACTTGTCACCGTACTTCAGTTCCGGAATTCTTATCAGTTCTCGAAAATCTCCATCGATTTTAGCGCGTTAAATCACCGTGGCGCGACACTATCGCAAAAAGCGGTTCATTAAATGCATTACCCAAAGTTCTTGACACTTCTTGCTTAAGTGTAAGTTGGAAACGTAGCCGCGTCGCTTGGTTGATAAACTTCCTTAATCTCATTGCGGGTGAAGAACAACCCGCGTTCGAGAATTCACTAAAAAACGAAGCTACTCGGATGACATGCAGAAAAATACGCGTGACAAAGTAAAACCTTTTGTGGGACATAATAGCTGTGAGTAAATATATTTCATAGTATATGGAGTCAAGTAAAACGTACTACATCTATCCCATAATAATAGTAATAAGTGAATATTTAATAGAGAATTACTGATGAATGCCGCTGTAAGTTATGTTGTAGTGCAAAACTGCGAAGCTTTTACTCAAAATCAATGTTTCATGACGTCTATTATTTGTTTTGACACATCTTTCCATTTTCAAGTCAACCTAATTGTTACAAATTATAACTATCCTTTCTGTTGTTGAAATAAATTATTTTATTTCAGCAGAATATTAACCCATTGTAAAAATAAGATGAAATAAGAGCGTTTTCAACCGAAGATCGAGTTCCGATCGTTCAATTATTGATGCATTAAAAGAAAAACGATGTATAGGAACAGCAAAATTTCGCAGTCAAGGGAAATCCTACCTACAAGTTTAAATGCAGCAACGAAATGGTTAAAAAATTCAGAAACTATCAGGACACTCAAAATAAAAATTAGGAGCAACATGTTTAATTTATTTTGTTTAATTTAATCTAGAGTTTTGATAATAAGTGCGTTCTATATTTTCTTTTTCTCTTCCCATTATTATGGGACAAAGTAAACTCATCAACTAATATTATTACTTTGGGACAGAGGGAATACCACATTATTGTAACTTGTGTAATAATTTCATCAGAAGAAGTATGTGGATTCGTTATATTTTGGAGATTACTGAACGAATTTATTCTTATATTTTAATCAATTTGAACGTATTTTTATCAGGCTTTATAATAACTTTGCTAGTAGAGATAATTTATAATATTTCTTATTGGTGTCGTCCTGTGTACACAGTGAGCAGTTAATTACCATTCTCAACTCAACCATACACTTCACTTGTATATGGAAAAAAACAGTTATGTTTCGATATTTACCGCATTCGTCTTGAAATTCTCTAACAAATAGGCCTAAAAGAATTATACCTTTAAAGGCAACCTTGAAAAAACATTAAAAAAAGGGTTGAAGAATAATCCTTCATAATCACGTTAAACCTCTTTGAAAAGCGTGTAAAAGCTGATAGAAACATTTGCGATCGGTCTGCTCGCAATAAAATAATCTCTACTGATCACGACTCGTAATTCACCCGGTATATTGAAAAACTCTGCGTGCAAAATTTCATTTGAAAAATTGTTCTTGTACAATTGAGATTGCAAGAACATATTTACGTTTTCCGACTTACTTATACGAGAGAAGCTCTAGCTGCAATTGAAAGTAGGTCGTCTACTTGTTAAAATCCGAATGGAAAGTCGAGTAGAAAAACATTTTTCAACCACTCGATGACAAGAAGCTCAGCCGGTAGCGGAGAAGTTTCGATCCCTTCAGTGCCTCCGACCTCTCTTTAGCCCGCTCGTTATTTTTTATTGACGCCTGCGGGAAGAGAATGTTACGGGCTGCAGTTGGAAGAGGAGCCGGTCCCGATTCTTAGTGATTCAATCAGCTCGGCCAATCGAGCCCGACAATCGAATAATCCTGATACCTGGTGCAATGCTCAGCGTTTATCTCCGTTTCCGTTTTCCAGGGCGGACGATTCGATTAACCGGCAGTTCTGACGTCCCGCATCTCGAAAGATAAAAACCAATTTAATTGAGTAATCGAATTTTTTAGATGCAATAAGCCAAAGGATTTCGTCCACGATAGATACCAGTTTTGATATGCAAAAGTTCATTAATGATTTTTGTCCACATTGCATTGTAGATAGAAGACTGATTATATGCAAGTGGTGGCAAATTTCTACTATGTGTACCCGAGGTAGCAAGCACGAAAATTTTCCTGTTACGTAAACGATTAACGAAAGATAAGGTAAATGACCCAATTTCTGTTCACGTTACAATTTCTACCCACTGGTTTATTTTCCTACAAGTTTAAGTTAACATATAAAGTTATATCTTAAAATTATATACAGGGTGGGGCATTTTAAACAGGTCACCTGAATAACTCGCTTGTTTTTGAAGATAGGAGAAAATGCATTAGACCAAACTTACTTGGTATCGGGGGGCTCATAATCTGGTATTACCAATTTTTCTGTAGGTGGAGGCGTCAAGGAGATATGAGGGTCAACTCTATTTTTTTAAACGGAACGGTATGGTTTTTTATTTACATTCTGATAGTGCGTTTGAAGACGAATACAATGACCTATTATGAAGGTCATTCAAGGTCATGCAAGATCAACTACAATAGAAAATAAAGTGGCTCAAAGCACTCTTCGAATAAATACATGTAACCTGTTATTTACTTATTCACTGCTACTTCAAGTGTTCAAAATGACGACCTTGTACACGGAGGCATAATGTAAAACGTTGCGATAATGATGATACTGCCTGACAAATTTCAGATGTATCAATGATGTATTGTATGATGATGTAATGATGTATTAATTTGCAAGCGAATTATTCAGGTGACCTGTTTAAAATGCCCCACCCTGTATATACAATTATATAATCAAATTATAGAGAGATACACAACCAAATAGAAATTAAAACATTTCTGATATTTGTTTGGTGCTATGGCAGGACATATAAATTTCCAGTTTCTGCTCGTTGTCATTGACGGTCGATTTCCACACTATACATTAGCACCCTACCTGGTTTATTTATTATCACTTCATTTACATAAAGTTTTCTGTTAGCTTGTCTGTTAACTTCTTATATTTTCATGACGTTCGGAAATACAATTTTTTATTATCTAATTTTCTCTTTTAAAAACTGTCCGGAATGTCAGTGGAACTTTTTGAATATGTGAATTCTTGGCACATGTCCGAGAAAAGGTGTGCCACTACTGTCATATATGATATTACTTTGGCTTGCACGATACGTCTGACTATGCACGGGCCTATTCTACTGCAGCACACGGAAGGCTGAACGTGACTTAAATAAAGGGTACATACCACGTTGAATTTTCGTTTTTTATTCGATTCTATAATGAAAATAACTGAGTTTTAGACAAGAATAAAGAAAATCTCTTAAATTGAATTTAGTTTACATATTTTTTGTACAAGTATTGAATCAAATTTCCAAAAATGTTTGGAAATTTAAATTATATGCTTAGATACTTGCTGATAGTGAAACGTTATATTATTGTCTAAAAATCTATATTTCTATGAAAATATGCTTCAATATAAACAATATAAATAATATGTGTAGAATTACACATTGTTTACGTTTTTTGACACATACGTCACACAATTACGTTACACTATAATTAAATTGTGATCAGATATACTCATCTCTCAGTCTCCAATATAGTTGTGTAATCTCTATGTACTTTTTCCATTTGTGGTTATTCAATGTTTTTTTAAATCTGAGTGAATTGATTATATGGTTTATTCACTCGAGGCATTTTAGAATAAAAATTCAAAATCATGTATTGAATTCTTGAATACGAACTTAGTAGCTTATACGACATTTGTTGTGTTCTGAAATCACTTCAATTAGCAACCTGGGTACAGAAAGATTTACACATATTCTTAAGAGTCTAAATAACAATACATTTTATTTATTAATTTTTTCCATCAAATGTAATTCGAAAAATTTATCTTAAGTCACAAGCTTCCCTTGTCATAGAAGAGCTATATATGTAGTATTCATTGTTCTTCGCATTCCTTTATCCAGCTTGTTATAATTACAGCATTTTCTTTACAGAATAGAATGAATACGAAAACCTCCATTTACTCTATAAGCATTGTTTGGTAAAGTTTAGAATATCAACCTGTTCTGACGATATTTTAAAGTCTATTAATTAAAATAAGTTCACTCTACTAATTGTAAGTAAGACACATCCATGATCCTCTTATTTTCGTTACATGAAATCATATATGAATTCATATATAAATTTCATATATTTACAAAAATATATTATATCTAATTAAATCTCTATTATTTAAATACAAATTAATTTTATATACAGTGTGTACAATAAATATTAAATAAATCCCTTTTTTTTAATACAAATTAATTTTATATGCATATATTGTTATATTGATAGATGAATTCATTACAATTTCCATTCAGGTATTTGTATGAAACGCGGGAGACCGCAACCAGAAAATAGCGAGGCAATTTAAGCCTCGACTTTCCAATTACGCAACTAACCAGATACATATCAGCCAACCCACCCCGATTAATTTCCCTGGGAAACTGGGAAGAAGGGAAAGAAAAATAAGGGATAACTCGCATCGTCGCGCAAAACAAGCGACGGCGATCGAATCTCGGGCTTACTAGACTCGTTGCCCGATAATTCTACCTTCCGCTTAATTTGCCAGCGACTTATTGGCCGCTCCGCAAAAAGCTGTTTCGCGCTGCAACCCCGTTACCCCGCCCTCCTATTTAATAGGATTCAACCGCGGCGATACGTACAGAGGAATTATCTCGACTGACCGGGTTTATCAGCGCAGGGAAGACAAAATCAAATTGGCCAACACCACGATACATACGTCCGTCTCCATGGGATAACCGATATTTTCGGCTTGATTACTAATTTCCATCCTACTAGTTGGACAACCAAAATAAAATTTTGAGATAATTGATCACCGAAAAATTTTCTTTGACGTGAATATTTTAGCCAGAATGTGTGAAAATAATACTTCCTCCTGAACATCACCCAATGCAGCAATGTTGTAGCAATATTGCACTATAAGATTGCAAAATTTCAAATAACGTTGCAACAATGTTGCTGCAATATTCTGTGCTATTGGGGCTACGTTCTATTGTTCTAGAGAAAATTATACTAAAAATGTAGTCCATTATGAATTGTAAAATGAATGGATTTTTTTTGGCTATGAATTTTTTTGTACAGGACTGTGACGTAAGAAATTAAATAAAAGAGGTGAAACTGAGAGACAAGAAGAGTCGTCGTCTCGCAGGGCAATGATTGTTGGTTTCCGGTTGTGCATCTACTGTATTCAGGATCGGTCGTATTGATGGGCTTTTCTATACCTTCTTTCAAAGTATTCCATATACAAAGAGTAGAGTCTTGCTAGAATGCGGCTCGCGGCTCCTTCTTTTCCCTAAGTTGCGCCGCCGTTTTCATCACTGAGCTTCTGTATTGATACGCCTATGTAGTTATCTAGAATTCCTGTCACACATTCTTCCCTTTGACGTTGAGGATCTTTATGTATTTCTTTCTTCTTGCTCCTTCTTAGTATTAAGGTTGTATGAACCGTAAGATCTCTGCCAAAAGTTTAAGACAAAGTAAGCTGTGTCCAATATTTGAAGAAATGAATTTTTAGAAAAAAGATAATTATAAAGGAGTAACGTTTATAAAATTGTTCAAGTTTTTCTTTCTCAATCATATGGAATGTTTAACACATAATGTCTAATATTCTAGTACATAATTTTGCTATTTTCTTAATCGACTATACGTGACTTATAACTGTTTATATTGTCTACGTGTCCCACAATTCTTAGTTTCGCATACTTTTTATTGTATATTTTAAATAATATCCTCGAAATTGACATTATTTCAATTTTTAAGTATTCTTAAATTGTGTAATAAGAATTATATAAAATTACAAAATTCTGTCGTTGATGGATTCATTTTTTTTCATAAATAAAATAAAAATTCTGTTATTTGACATGGGGATTAAAGATGAAATAACTTTTTTAATAGACTTGAAAAATTTCTAAAATTTGGTACAGTATTTTATTAATGTAATGTCTAGTAAATGATAACATTTCAATGCTTTTTCATTGTTTTTATGTAAAGATTCACACAACCTTAAAAAGCTGTCTGTCGCGGAACTAAATCAGAATTCTTTCTATTTGAATGGAACAGATGTCAACGGAATTGAGAATGTGATTATTTGATCGATTGTTCTGATATGTACAGCTTGCGATTATGATTCTTCAATCTTTTTGATTCTGTTAGTTCCTCCTATGGGTAAAAGATCGAAAAATAGTACTAAATCTATGCCTTATTTCTTCAATAATTGATGTGGCACTGATATGGTTGAATTCTGACATTTAAAAATCCTATGTATTAAAAAGTAATTACTCATATAATTTTATTTTGCATCTGAATAAATGAAATAAAAGTAAAAGATATAGGCAGTATGTAAATAAATGAAACAATAAATATCCATCATTTATTTACATTCTTACTTCTTTTTTTATTTATTGACTAATTGGCTTAAGAACTAGGTAATAGAGTAATTTGTTTGATAACTTCCTTTTTTCTTTATTTAGTTTTTTCTATATACATATGTCTTTGCAAAAGCCAGTTTTCACATGTTCCTTATTTATGTACGTATGTTTCATTATACATATCGTTTTAAAAATATAATTAAAATGTAAAAGAATATTAATATGGGATTGAGTTCTTCTACTGATCTTTGGGCAATTATAGGAAATCTGTCAATACTTAAACAACCAACATTGAAAAAATCAGACATGGAATTAAAACTATCTTCGGGTTTTGTTCCCATACAAGAAACTAAGACAATCCAAGACAGATTAAGAATCATTGTTCTAAGCTTCTACGTCTTTATTAACTTGTTAAAGTATTAAAATATGTCTTTCATGTGATCCATTATTCGAATAACAATCTTAAGCAAATTCATCGTTCTCCAAATCAACGATCACGTAATATCACAAATTGTGTGGACGCTGCAATGTTTAGTGTCCCGTAGAAAATCTTTGAGTAGCTCGACGAGACGATAAGAGCACTTTCCCGTTGTTGTGAGACTTGAACCTCCAAACGCTGTCCTCTCGAACCTCCTCTTGAAACATCCTGTACACAATACACAATCCCGAAGCGCACTCGATCGATGCTTTTCCGTCTGACGAATAGAGTGCGAGCAACCGCGGCCGAAACAGGCTCTGCACTGCACACAATGTATATCCGGTCGCCGGTTGTCGCGCCGGAAACAATGGGAGCGGTTACATCGTGTCGCACAGTCATTTATTTCCGGCGCGATTGGAACGTGCTTGAAACGCGAGAAGATTACTCAACGTACTCGTCCGACATAGCCCCCTGCTTTTAGCGGTTATTATCAAAGACAATTGGGAGAAGTCACAGAACCACGAAACGCTACTCCAGTCTGGTTGCCACCTGAAACGATTTACATACGTTTGACGTCCTCGCGCTATCGCGTCGGCTGAAACCGCGCGTCTTCGTTTCAGGTTGCCAAATCGCATTGTTTGATAAAACGAATTCTCCGTTAGCAGGTGTCGCTGGAATCCGAGTGCGGTTCGCATCCCGCGCTGAAACCGCGTTTCAATCGCCACCGTTTGCGTTTCGATTTCCCTTGGCGAACGAAGATTTTATTGTACGGGAAACGATGCAATACCCCACAGGCGAATTTGATCGTCCTCAAGCTCTTGGCTTTCGATGCGGTTAGTTCCATTTTCAGGCTGAACAAGTTCGTTTGAAATATTGTGTAAGGTCGTTAGATTAATATCTCTTTATTAAAAATTAAAATGCATCTTTGTTCAAATATTTTTTTATTACTTAAGCATTTTATAACTCCTAGTTTGTCGTCATTTCATTTCTAAAAAAACTATAGTCAGCGTTCATGTAAATAAATGTATCACGAATGATATATCCAATTGTTTATAAAATAAGCTCGTTTCCATATACGTACCTAAAGATACTTCAAACGATTTTGAGCCAATTGCAATTGCACACGGCGCCACGACTATCCCAAAATCGTTTGAGATACATGTACACTTATACACGTGAACGAGGTGATTAAAAAGTTGAAATAAAACACAGCATTGAGAACCACCGTGATTTCAAATATTTTTTGGGGGGAATCGGTGTCCATCAAGTAGAAACACGTCCGAAGGTGGTCACCGTGGTACGTATAAATTCAGCGCAACAACTCCTTCCCGTCGGGTTAAAAGAACAGTAGTATTATAGTTGGATCCGGGAGTTACTGCCCAGGACCAACGGTCCCGGTGACATCCGGACGCTTTTAACTCTCCTTCCTTTCTTCGTATTGCGTAGGATTTGATTATAATTTTATTTACTTACAATATAAATTTATTTGTAACATAAATTTATTTATAATACAGGGTGTTTGTGAACTCGTGATACAACCGGCAAGGGGATGATTCCTCACATAAAGTTTAGTCGAAAACAAGGAATATAATTATTTCATATGAGGTGTCACTTTCGAGAAAATCGAGTTCGAATATTCGTTAGAATTTATTTTACCTTGTCGTGTACTTAGACAGAATTTATTTTATTCGCACAATCTAGTCCGGAATTTCTATTGCTGTTTGCATTTGTAAACAGTATTTAGGATATGGTATGACTTTAATTAATAGTTAGCTGTAAATTTCAATAATTAATTTATTCTATAATAGTAAAATACAAATATTTAAAATGTTCACAGCAGGCAAGTTATCACAGATCAAGGAATCTCTACATTGTTTATAAACACAAGCGGCAATGAGAATTGCGGATTGTACTTGTCCTACTTGTAACGTAAACTCTGTCCAAGTACATGCGTACCTAACGAATTTTCAAACTCGATTTTCTCGAAAATGACGTCTCGTATGAAAAAATTGTATTCCTTCTTTTTTTTTTACTGGAATTTATGAGAGAAATCATCTGCCACTTGCGGACCTAATCATCTCACCTTGCGGATTGTACCACGATTTCGCAAACATCCTTTATAAATTAGTTCTAACGAAAATTGCACAGTAAAGTTTAGCAATAACAATATTCGATACAGTTTGGAACTTCACATAACCTGTCTAACCAGTAACACTTCTGTTACAGGTCATGCTGTTTTAATAATATGAAATATATACAGATTGTCCCATTTAAGTCGAGATTGTAAAAAATCTCGAAAATAAGTGACTTAAAATCAACAAACTGACACATTTCCTTTAGTGTTCTGAGTGGGGAGTCAAATGGCACTAGTTTTTTAATGCGTAGGCGGTTTCAAGATTATTTCAAAATCATTTTGTCTTTTTTTTTATCATAAACCTATATTTTTTATTTCGGAATCATAGTCGACGCAAAAAGGTGTATAACTTCTGTTTGAAACATTTTTTTGTGTCGTCAATAGTTCACGAGTTATTGACAAAAAACGGAAAAACATTTTTTTTGTTTTTTATGTTCTCGGAATTTCAAGTAAAAGTTATAGGCACTGATGTCCTCTACAAGAAAGATTCTATGCATCTTCACGCTAACTTCACCATTTAACGAGTTCAATGTGATTAATTCGGACTTTATTGGTACTGACAGAATCCAGCCGTCCCAGCGCCGAAACAGCGCACTCCTGGAAAAAAATTTCGTTTTTCCTCTATTACTCCTAACTTAATGGATCTATGAGAAAATCGCATACAATCCTTTTTATAGCTGACGATTAGAGCTATAATTTCTGTACGAAACATTTTTTGCTAGCGTCAATAGTTTTCGAGTATTTTGCAAAAAACTGTTTTTACGTTTTCTGTCAATAATTCATTAACAATTGACGATACAAAAAAATGTCTCCAACAGAAGTTATGCACCTTCTTCCGTAGAATGTGATTCCAAAATAAAAAATATGAGTTTATGATAAAAAAAAGACAAAATGATCTTGAAAACGCCTACGCATTAAAAAACTAGTAGTGGCATTTTACTCCCCACTCGAAACACTAAAGGACATGTGTCAGTTTGTTTTTTTTAAATCACATGTTTTCGAGATTTTTGTTACAATCTCGACTTAAATGGGACACTCAATATATACAGCTCTAGTAATTCATATAATGATTCCATTCATACTCGGAAACATTTCGAAACAGAGTAACATTTTTAGTATAGGAGCATAATACTTTAACTTCTGTGGAATTTTAGAAAGCTTAATTTATTATACATAGAATGTGTAACAAAAAATTAAAAAAAATTGTATTCACTGAAATCGTGAAGAAAATAGTAAAGGACATTCCTGTTAATCTTTTGATTAGGGTCTGTAGTAAAAATTGGAAGTCTCTCGTTTGCACATCTTCAAAGTTAGATGCATGTACGAAGTTTCATCAAAATCGATCAATATTGCTATACGCTATAAGCGATTAGAAATTTAAAAAATTGCAGTTCTTCACGACTTTCAATGTACGACTGAGATCAATTGAAGGATTTTTACATGTTTCGATACTTTTAACTTTTTTATGGTTTCACGGATTTTTATGAAACTTTACGCATTCATATAACACATTTAGATTTACAAACGGGACATTTGAAATTTTTACTAGAGTCTCCAATAAAAAAGTTAAACATCATGATCTTTTCCTTTTTCTTCGAGATTTTGACGAATAGGAATTTCTTTTAATTATTTGTTACATATTATATAGTAAACTAAGCCTTTTAAAAGCCCACAAAAAATTAAGTTAGTTAACTCGATATTAAAAGAACTTATTCCGTTTTGAAGTGTGTCCGGATTTTAGTGTGATATAGTGAGTCACTGTAATTCAAAATACGTACAAAAGAGAACCAAGAATGAGAAAATAAGCTTCTGAAATTTCCTTCAAAGAGTGTAATGCACTAAGAAGAATAAAACAATTT
>SMSR01008707.1:0-13502 GCA_019453355.1 Ceratina japonica
TGACCAACGTAAAATTATTTTTCAGTGGGTTCGAATTTATTCCCGCAAAATCTCATTAGTCATTTCGAAACAATTCTGCTGTAGTATAATATCCTATTTTGGTGTGACGATCATCTCTAATTATGCGAATAGATGTGTTCATCGTATTACAATTAGACCATGGATTTGATGCACATATAGAAAAATTGTACTTGCATATATAACTCCTTTATTTCAGCCTTATGGCCCAGAAATGGACTTGGTTTACAATTATCTTCACTCACACGTTCCTCCACACCTTAATCAATTCTAAACACTTTGTTATCATTATTGGACTCTGTACAAACGTAAACAATTATCTGCAAGTTCTTCTTTATATATGGACGTAGGATGTATTTTATACCCGCATACAATGTCGATAGACAGATAAGAAATTAAGAGCAAAGTGCGTATTATTATTATTTTTAAAGGGTAAAAGAAATTCACATATAGATTTAGTTTCTGACATTGCTACATCAAATATTTTGAACAAACATTCTCAGTCTAATTATATTGAGTCGACGTCTTTTAAAATTCATTTACTTTAGATTGATACACTCTACCATTGATGTATTATCATAACAAATTAATTACACAATTTATAATACTGGATTACATAAGTAATAATGTTACATATGAATTAAAATGTAACAGAATAAAATAATGCATTGTGTTATGTTACCTTTCAGTGAAAGCAGCATGTTCCTATCAAAGCGTAGACTTATTCTAAAGACATGTGGCACAACTACCCCCCTTCAATGCTTGGAACCTCTTTTGGAACTTGTTAAAGAGCATACTGGCTTTGAAGAAGTAGAGGTAAACGACTTTTATATTTTTATTATTTATGCATGTGTAATGTACTTGGACTCACGATCAGTTTAGTTGATAACATATACTTACAATCATCAGTTTATAAATAACAAAGAATGATATGTCACAAATTATTTTGTTCTTGTTATTTTGTAAGTGCAATAATGGTCGTACGTTCGGAACGACGATTCGGATCACACGAATTACTAATACGATCAATAATAGTTGAAAAAAATGTCCATTTACAACCGTTTACTGTAAACCGATTCAAGTCGAAAGTACTTAGCTATATAACTTGACCTAGTGCATGGATAAGTGATGTGTCTATATATAGGAAACCTCTAGTACACAGGATACATCTCTACCTCTTGGTTTATTGATCTCTCCTACCCATGATGTACTACATGAAAATGCGTTTGTTCGAAAATTGTTTCGAATCGGTTGTTTCAACACGAGCTTCCCTTATTTATTTATTTCCCTTCGATGTTCATAGAACGTGATTAAAGTCATTCCTTTAACTTNACTTTTGTACTCTCGTGATTTTCCAATAGGGGTAAAAGTCCACCCTCTACCACGTCTTTACGTACATCCTTCCTTTACCCCCAATATCAATTTTGTTGAATTCCCATTCTTCCATCTTCTTATCCGTTCCTTTAAACTAGATATAGTTTGGCCCGTCTATAGCTCTTCATCTTGATTACTTCTACTACATATTTGCTGGTTGCTACAATCTATTATATTTTAGTATGGTATACATTTTCAAAGACTGCGAATCGACTCGAAAAGAAACAGTGATGAGACACTTACGCGTATACTCAATTATTATCTAATGAATTTCGCTTATCTTTACAGTTTACAAATGTACTTTTGTAGTGGACTTCAAATCATGAATAACGTCTTACTACTTAACGCGATGCAATCGCTGATTGTATCTACGTATAAGTACTATTATGTAATTTCATCGCGCGCTTCACAAATTCCTTGATCAATTTGTCAATGGCAGCTGTTACGAAAGAACGAAGAACGTAAAAATTATCGTGGGTCGGCGAAGTGTCGCGATATAATATCTTATAATACATAATTAATCTTATACTATTTAGTTGGTCTGTTATGTTATCGAACATTATTCATTATTGTGTAATCAATTTCATTTTTATTCGACTGGAGTATTCTGATTTCGGATACTATTCCTTAAGTAATTTTTCGTAATTTGAAAGTATTGTTAAACTCTGCATTCAGTTTTGGCACATACATTTACATGTATTTATGAGTATTTAAAACGCATAATTCCTTTCTTTGAAGTGAAAATAAAATACTTCCCGAGATAATGTAATTTTGAAACTATAGTTCGAATTTCTAGTGAATCAAGGAAGATTTGTCGAAGTAAAATTTTCAGTCGGTTCAAGAAACGTCATTTTGAGAAAAATTTCTAAGACATTTCAAATTTTACTTAATACTTTTCAGTGGAAAAATGTATGAATACACTTGAAGCTACGTACAAAAGTTTTAGACAAATTTTGGATTAGCTGTGTTTCCATAAAGAATGTCATAAATATTTTTCTAGGTAGTTTAGTAGCTCCTGTTATAAACAAAAGCAATTTTTATATAAGACAAAGGAACAATTTCCTACGAAATTAAGTATGTACGTACTATGATTATCGATTCATTTCATTGAGCACTCCACTAAGTCATGCACCGAACAAACATTCCTAATACCATCTAAAACTAAAAATAATCTTACCAAGCGGAAGCCAAGTAAATGTCTTTTAATAACCTTCATTCTTTGATAACCTTCGAATCATTATTTGTACTGAAACTATTTCATGAAATGAGTAAAAAATTCTGATTGTTCTAGCACGATACACGAGATTATTTTTGCTTCAGCTCATNGGACGTGCAATATTGCCGTTTCAAAAATTACGATCTGACTTGTGCATTCTACTCGAGATTCCCGAGCTGAGGGTTCATGGACGCTTCATTCGGTCCTAACGAGTTAGGAACAAATGAAGCGCGCGCAAACGAGGACGGCGTCGAGTCGCGAACCTCTTTATTGTCTTTATCCGATTCCGTGAACGAAGCAGACGAATCCAATCGATCTATAAAACATATATTAAAGGCTGGAAATAGAATTTACCAAACTCATGATCTTGTATCTGCTCAATATATAAAACGTAATAATGAAACAAAACCTAACGAGTGCACTGTAAAAAATTATACTACCCAAGGAAATACCGCGAACGTAACGACACCCAAGAGCCCAGTAATAGCGCCCATACCTCGATCCATCATCAATCCCGACGTGAAAGACAACTGGTCGATCGCCGGCAACGGTAACGATCCCCTGGATACTAACGACAAAGGTACTAATCCCAGCTCCATACGATCGGCGTCGTCGCCGCAGCTAACGATCAAGCCCCTGACACGGTCCAAGGTCTACAGGAAAGCTTCGCTAAAATCGATGAACCTATCCAATTCCGCATTAGACCACGCTGTACAGAGTCAATGTAAATTCAATGTCCCAAAGTCGCAGACCCGCATAATCAATATTACCAATTGTTCCGTCGTTTATACGGACAGCACCAAGGTAGTACCTGTTTCGTGTCGCACGGACCCGAGCAACGGAGGAGACAGAGCGAACGACGCGAACGATACAAAAAACAAGTGGAGCATGGGGGAGGTACACATTACCTGTAATCCGCTGTCGACGCCGTATCCGTATTCCACGCCGCATCACGCGCACGATAACGTTGTAACCGAAACGACGACGACAGGACCAGTCGAGGACGAACCGAAGAGCCGAAGCTGCGGCAATTTTTTACCGATCTTGTCGCTAATACCGCAAACGGTGATCGGCTTCCAATACTTGAGCCCGAAAATGAAATTCTCCTGGTGGAGGAACAAGATATCGTGAAGGTACGCTTAAACGACCATTCAGCGCCAATTGATGCACTAGTGGTCTTGTAGCGCAATTGTTGCTAGTGGTCATAGTAGCGCGATTAAAAGATAACTGTTTAATCGAGTTCTGTATCGAAAAACCTCTCTTACCTCGTAGCGAGATATCTCCCCCTCCCTCGCCCCCTCGATTTTCATCGGTTAGAGGGTATCCTCTCATTGTTAACACACACACACACACACTACACACATACATTCATGTATGTCGGACAGTTCCAGTCTGTACCTCTTTGCTACCGTTAAATATGATCATTGTCGGAAAAGAACGCATGCACCAGGTAGACGTAACGAATAACACATTAGCGATTCCTTATGCTCTCTGTGGAAACGGTTTGCGTAATGTACAACGACTACGAATCCTTTCTATACGTGTATAATGTCCATATTGTACAATAACGATTCTCTATATTGGACCCTCTAGTCCGCCGACTCTTTTCCTACTGTTTGTTATTAATAAGCGTAGATCGAGAACAAGTATTCTTGCTCGTATAATTTTCAATATTACTCGTTATAGAAAACTGCAAAAATACGAATTGCAACGATCTAAATTTAATTCCTTTCAACTTTTCTCGACCATCCGAAGAAATTCTCGCAACGAACACTCGAGTCAACGAGATCGTTGACGATTCAAATACATTTCTTTATTAAACTATCGACTTACTTTTAATTTAACGTGTACTCGTCGATTGACACGAGCTTCTAAGAGTATTATCAGAGTATAGTTAAAAGTATTCCACGTGAATAACTACTATATGTGATATCGAAAAATGGTACGCCAGTCGGTGTTGTGTATAACGTTGAGAATACGTAGATTTAATTCTTTGTAAACCCGACGTCGCGCGTTTATTCCTTTATCAAATTTATTTTAGATTCATTTTACAGAACCGGAAGACGTATTAAACGTATAGTTAAGGTACTACGATTAATTTAATCATTCCTATACATGCGTGCGTGTAAAATACTAATTATTGTGCGAGCGATACGTGAATACGCGAGTCATATCTCTCTTAAAAGATTTTTTATTTCTCTGTGAGAAATGTTTATATGTATATGTATATATATAGAAGTATCCGCGAGAAATTCATATTTCTAAACGATAGGAAATATTTGTCAAGTATTTATTTCAACTTTTTTTTTTTAGTATTTTGAGTAATTTTTAGTTTTTTTATTAAAAGTATATTGTTAAAATTGATACGGATTATCATTTCTTTCTTTTCTTCTTCCCACTTCTAAATACCCTCCCGTCGAGTCGATTACGCGATGTCGTAAGCCTAATGTTTTAAATTACGTATACAATTCCGCTTGATCGACTAATCGTTGTTTTCTATCAATCCTCTACATTTTACTCGAAGACATTCTTAAATTTTGAACCATTTTTTATGTGAATACGCGGTGAAGTTTTTTTACTTTTCTCAAAAAAAGAAACAAAGAAAAAAAGAGTGAGCGAGCGAGAAAGAGAGAGAGAGAGAGACAATAAGAATCGTAATTTACCTAAGGATTTTGTTTCTTACGTGTACGAGAAATGATTTAACGTATAACTGTAGCGATATTAACAAACATCATTAAAAAAACATTATTATAGTATATACTACATATATAGTTTACTCATTATTAACAATACAAAACTTTGTACCGCGATGTCTTCTTTCGTTGCGAATTGCACATTAATTTCGTTCGAATCGCGTATGATTTTGAAACATTTATTTGACAAACAGTAAAAAAAACTTTTAACAAATGCTAATAAAAAAAATAAATAAACGAAAAAAAAAACGTAATGTGGTAGGTAATATATACGTTAGTACCCATTAAGTGCTTTTCTCCGAATGTATTTATCTTTTGCTAATAGATCATCGTTGCATGTAAGATACAAATTAATTTCTGTATTACGGTCATCCAATAAAGATTATATTTAGTCAATTAACGCTGTATAGAATTCCACTTATTTTGTTTAATAAATGTTATGTCTGTGAAGATCTCTAAATAGTTATTCAATCATTACAATATTCCCTGTACGATCGTTTTAAGAACTATTACTAGAAAGTTTGTTAAAACAATTAAATTATACGCCACTGGGAAGATCTCTAAGTAGTTGCTCGATCGTTACAATACTTCCTGTACCACCGTTTTAAGAACTACGACTAGAACGTTAGTTAAATCAATTAAATTATACGCGTGTCACTGGGAAGATCTTGTCTCGCGAAATGAATCCCGCCAAACATCGCGTTGAATCTTGATCTCAATCCCTGCTGAACGCCCTTACGCGCCGGCTCCTGATGATCCTTCTGTAGCCGATGGATTTCCATATCAAAGTTACTTTGAATTTTGCTTAACGCTAACAACGATCGAATTAATACTTTATTAAAACTAATTAAGCGACTAAAATTAAAGGTCGATCTTTTTTACAGTCAATGGTTGTCACGTAAACCAGCGTAACTAGTAAACTGCGTTGTTACCTTTCTTTAAATCCATGTCGTCCATCTCCGTGTTACTAATCTTGGACAACTCGCGTCTAAAGTTCTTCGTCAGTCTTTTGCGAATATAATCTGCCTCTATTTCTTGTTTGGTCCGCGGTACGCGAAACCGGATGCAACAACAGAGGCCGATCAATACGCTAAGCAGGATAGAAATAATTATGCCTGCCAGTTGCCAAACGCGAAATCCTGCCACCGTTTCGTCCTCCAACCATTCCTCGACTACTCCTTCGACGCTGTCTCCAGATCCTATAGCTCTTTCGTTAGGCGACCAAGGCGAAAACGACGAAGACGATATCGACGAAATCGTTCCTTCGTCCATTTGTTTAATTCCTCGTGTCCTTTAATTAATAACTGAAAAGTATTTCAATCATCTTTAACAATCAATTCATTCTATGTACTGTTACGAGTTACGAGTACTCTTTCCCTAATTAATCAAAACAAGTCAATTATACGAAAATAATGCAAATTTCTGACAATGAGAGCAATTCGTCTGACAATGTACATCTATAAGAATTGTGTTAAAATACTTACAAAATCTGCGTTAGCATCGAAAATAACAAAAATGAATGTAAGTATTTAAACACTTTGTGCCATGTCAAAAAGCTCTTCTGACTGAAATTCAGAGANTTAGAAAATATGAGCAATTCGTCTGACAATGTACATCTATAAGAATTGTGTTAAAATACTTACAAAATCTGCGTTAGCATCGAAAATAACAAAAATGAATGCAAGTATTTAAACACTTTGTGCCATGTCAAAAAGCTCTTCTGACTGAAATTCAGAGACACACCGACTGTGGTAGCAGCTTTCGTTAAATAAAAAGGTGTGGCTACTGACGAACACCCATGTGCCACACCTTAATCTCATTCTCCATTTTTTGGATCTACTCACTAATTACGAATCAATATTAACCGTAAGACTCGTAAGATCCTAATTCGTTGCGAACAGAGGTTTTCATAATTCATCTCACTCGTCACATAGAATTAATACTTTTTATTATCTTACAATAATTATAAGTCGATAAGAGAGATAATGAAATATAGACAATAAAAATAATTTATCAAAAAAGACTGTCCTATGTTCGTCGAACATACAAATGATAAGTGTATTACTTTATAAAGTCCACGTCTTCTCTTAGTTTAAAACATTTTCGTTGTACGTGGAATTTACAATACTCTATTTTACAGTTCTGTTAAATCATTAAACGTGAAACATCTTTCGGAGAAATAAATCGGTTCTGTTAACATCGCGCTTCTTCTTACGTAAACGGAAGATACTTTATTAGACGTTATTCAATAAGCTATTTCCCTCATTCCTTCGAAGACTTTATTACGAACTTTTGCAGTGTATTACTTTGAAGAATTTCGATATAAAATGGTTTCTTAATCATGCGCTTTTTCTTCGCTGCGAGTACACACATTTTTAACTATGTGTATTACAGCGGTTATAGACTTTTCTAAAGAACATTGTACTGTTCAAAGACAACGAGTAAGACTCGAACGCTGAAAGTTCTTCGCTCATTATTCCGACGAGTTACGAATCTTTCTATACAAATATTTCCCTTGCCAGATCAAAATGTTTCTAGCAAATCTATGCGAGATAAACGATCGTCGTTTATTCTTTTATTAGAACGATACGAGCAATTTTAAATTTACATTCATTCCTTTCTGATAAATGTTCGACCTCTGTAAAAAATAAATATACCTCGTTATTCTATTTTATCGTCTCGAGGGCTATTAATATAATTCATTAATTTAAAAAAATTGAAAACCAGAATATCTCTTTAGTAAAGATTATGCATCTTTAAATATACTTACGTGATAGTTTTCTTTTCGGTACTTTTCGACTGAGATCGTGCACGATTCAGTATCTTTAAAAAGTCCGTTGTTTTAGTACGCATTCTTGAATGAATGTATACTTTACTACACTTAATATGATAATGCAAGTAATTTCTAAACATGTGTATTAAATCAATCGTGTTATTGCGGGCTTCTCGGTTCGTATGCCTTGGGAATAATACTGCGGAACGAGATACGAGGAATTTTTAATGTTTGCGCTATATTCTTAAGAATTAAAATGCAATTCGCAATGAACAACAAAAGTTTGCAAAGACCGATTAACTTTTATGAAATTATACCAAACCCGAATTCACGCATCGTTTAGTAGCCGTGACGTTCGATGGAATTTCAAGAAAGTTATTCAGTCTCGCATAATCATAGTAAAGGTTTGTTCTTCGCTCATTCGAATATTTACCAAATGTTATGTATCCAACGCAGTCTCCAATCGCTGCCTCGGAGTCTTGTAATTCCAACGGTGGTTCGCGATGATTAAACAAAACTTGCGGAGCCGTATGACTCGCACGTCTGCCTTCCTTCAACTCTTGTAAAAATAACTTTCCGATAACGATATCATCTTCATCTTTAAATATCGTGCTAAACACCACTGTCACTCTATCACTTTTGGCTTCGACGTACCTTACATAAGAGATATATATATACATGGTAAATACGTTAAATGTAATATTCATTAATACATTTATTATTATTATGTATGAGGTTTCATAATGTAAAAATACCTATTGCGAAACGTTTGTTAACACAAATACAAGAGAAATTCAATATTGAAAATTTGCATGCTATTGGATAATGATTTTAGATAAAGTAATAAATTATAAAATGCCTATTTAATATGAATTATCAGAGTGGATCAACTACATCTTATGATCATATGGATTCTTACATTGTCTCTTCTTCTCTATATTGGATAACAGCTCTTTTCTGTGATGGTGTATTTGGCGAATCATAATACTCTTCCTGGAAATCAAAATATTTTTCAAAGACACTAGCGAAACAATGTCTCTTTAAAAGCGCAATTTTTTTAACTAATGCCTCCCAATCTTGGGGTAAATTTTCCAAATCTAGCAACACAGAAACGTTGTAGCCTGGAAAACAAACATAAAATCAGAGATTTCATAGGTCCGATCGTTAAACGAGTACTCTGGTTCGACCAGAGTTACGTCCTTAATCAACAGTTATTTCAAAGTTGGAGTAAATCCTTTACCAGTTTCTGGAGCTGTAAGGTAAGATCCATATTCTCGCTTGAGAAGTTCATCAGCTCCGTGTTCTTGTAACTGCTTATAAAATTTAAGTAAAATACTTATCTACAAAGAAATAAAATGATAAGTATGTCACGAGAAACACGAAGCAAAGAAGAGGGATTGTTATTTAGGTACTAGGATAATCTGAATAAGAATTATAGACAGACGAGAGTAAAAATATGACCAAATATTTCTAGACTTACTCTAAGTTTTGACTTATCACCGCTCAAGCTAGAAATATGAAACAGTACTCCATCAAAGTCTGCTATAACAACGTCTGTAGATTCTGGTTTGTGACTATAAACAGATATATTTTAATTATATACAATATGCGCAGTATTTTATGTCAAACAATTTGATATTGATAAAAACTAAGAGAGTCTCGTAATATTTTTAAACACATGTCACTTTAAGGTTCGTTATTAATTTAATCCTTGCTTCTCTGATTTTTAAAAACATGTTGAAATCAATAGATTAAAAATATATTACGAATCCCAAGTTCTAGATGAAAATAAAGAGAATAACCGTTATTATTAAAAGTAATTGGTTTTAATTTCGAAAAAACTACGTAAAATATTAAAGCCGTTATATTATACTTTTTAAAAATAAGTACTGTTAATATTTAAACACGGACACCGCCCTGGCGTGTAATCTCTAACTTTATCTTAAAAAGGAAGAATATATTTCGAGCTGATAAAAAAAGGAAGCACTTTACTTACCCAGAGAGAGCATTTTTAATTTTGTTAGTTAATGTTTCCTCTAATATCCTATTGTGTATCTCTAACAAAATCATCGTTATTCTTCGTATCAATTAATTTTACTATCGTATCACACGGTTAGTATCAATTAACTACCACGAAATTCAACTGCACTGTACTACGATACACGNTTTTTTAAGAATAAGTACTGTTAATATTTAAACACGGACACCGCCCAAGCGTGTAATCTCTAACTTTATCTTAAAAACGAAGAATATATTTCGAGCTGATAAAAAAAGGAAGCACTTTACTTACCCAGAGAGAGCATTTTTAATTTTGTTAGTTAACGTTTCCTCTAATATCCTATTGTGTATCTCTAACAAAATCATCGTTATTCTTCGTATCAATTAATTTTACTATCGTATCACACGGTTAGTATCAATTAACTACCACGAAATTCAACTGCACTGTACTACGATACACGATTCTGACCAATTCTGACTAATTTCTAAGCTTTTCTCTTGATGCAAGCAAGTGCTCGCAGGTTTAAGGTTTAACATAGCCACACATAGCCAGGTCACTCAATCATACGTTATGTTTTATCACTGATTTTCTCGTTCCCACTCCCATGCTCCTAAAGGCGATACGAAAAGGAATACTCTCATCTATAAACAAAAAATTCTATGCCGCTAACAACACTTAAACCAGTCAATCAATGGCACAATTTTGCGCATGTGTGACGTGCATAATACAGGTATAGAATCTTGTAATAGTAGATGGGAGCATGATCATGATCTTATGAGACAGGCCTGGATCGGACGTCAAAACTATTTCAGATCTTTCTTAAAAAATTATATTATATAAGTTTTCACCTCGAAACATTCTTCTTAAATTAATATTTTGATATTATCATTGTTTCAATTTTTTAAATAAGTTATAAAATTGTTATAACGCGGGAAAATATGCAGAACATTCTGAATATATAATGGATAAACGACAGAAAAGATGTCAATCTAAATTTACATTATAATAAACCAGAATAAACGTTTTATTTTACATAAAAGTCGGCAGTTTCTTGATTCAACTTTGACAGATACCAACTAAACGTTCCGTACTCTATGATCACTTGAATCAGCGACGAAAAGTATGGCGTGCACGAGAATCGGTAAACTTTTCGAAGGCTGCAGTAGCAAAAGTAAAGTGAATGTTTTAGGGATACTATCGAGAAATAAACACGATGTGACCACGGATTCTGCGAAAAAAGTTACTCACACTGGTCAGGTAAATTGCAAAAATACGTAATCGAAATATATTTTACTGATGAGCCTGTTTTAAATAAATTTGTTTTGTAACAGTTGTATGAGGAAGATGATTATCGCAACGCACGATTCGTGGGTAGACCAAAAGAAGTTAATGACAACTGGGCCATTAAATTGATAGATGAAGTTCCTCCAAATCCAAGTAAAGATAAAATCGTTGCTTGTGACGGAGGTGGTGGACCCTTAGGACACCCGAAAGTTTATATTAACTTGGTAAGAATATAAGAATGCGTAAAAGTCATAGCGATGGAAGGCAGTTGAACTGTCAGCGTTGAAAGATAAAATCTGACAACAGAGAAGGACATGTTTGTGATTTAAAAATTAGCAAAGACTGAAAATGTATGTAGACTTAAACTTGATTACAGTAATTTGAAGAAATCTCTAACTTTTTCACTGTTGTATGGCTAATATTGGTCCTCTAACATGCATTGTATCATGTATGAGGATAACAATATACTTCGACTCTGGCAAATATGTGTATATTGACAAACTGCTAATTTTTAAATCACAAGCATTTCCTTTGATTTACGAGTTTTCTAGTGTACGAGTACATCAAATAGGAAACGTTAAAGTCTGAGTCAACTTTCAATGTAAAAAGAGTTCGTCGTCCTACAAATGATTTGTCACCGAGTCATTATTTTCCAAATTTCAGATTATTTTTGACTAATATTAAACTACTGAAACTTCATTTGTCTTTCAGGATAAACCTGGTAATCATAGTTGTGGATATTGTGGTTTACGTTTCTATAAAGAGG
Organism: Ceratina japonica; assembly: GCA_019453355.1. Taxonomy (NCBI): domain Eukaryota; kingdom Metazoa; phylum Arthropoda; class Insecta; order Hymenoptera; family Apidae; genus Ceratina; species Ceratina japonica. The sequence goes on from SMSR01008707.1 coordinate 12,124, forward strand.
ATCATCATTGAATTGTAAACTACATCCGATCCAATAGTCAAAATGTAAATTCTGTATGTTTCAATATACATATTTGTTTAAATGTTAAGAATGCAAATAAACGTTAAGACATAGAATAAAAGATCATTTATTTATCGTTCTCGATTTCATATGTTTATAATGCGGTTCTTTGACTGTTCATACCTAACGGTATTGCTTGTAATTCAGTCTTCATACAAAGAAATTCTCCACAAACACACATGATACTTAATGATACAATATTTAGGCACCACCAACTAATAGAGGGAAAGCTCGAATTGTATGCCCAACAGCATATTAAATGTATCAAATGTGCGGTACAAGCAAAGTCCATACACTGTTTTGTTCTTTGCACTAGCCACCACAATGCTACAGCTCCGATCAATGCGTTCAAGATAAAAATAATTATGATAAATTGCCCAGCAAAATCTCTGACGTGTATCTGCTTATAATGAAAAATATAATCTAAAGACTTCGTCGATCCTATACAGGTCGTAACGATCCAAATCCATAATCCAAGGCAGAAATACATCACACTTTGAATAGCAATTATTTGAGATATTATAAGAAATGGGTCCCATATCGTTTTACGAAATTGCCCAGAAATGTTATTCATTATTGAGTATTTATGTTGATTTAATAGCAAGCTTTCATTTTGTACATTCCACGTCATACAACTTCATTGTATTCATGTCTTTTTATCTAAAACAAAAGTAAAGAATTGACATAAGAAAGTGAAACACCTAACAGGACAGTACATAGGAAAATGGATACATTACTCACATCATGTACAGCAAATTAAACAAAAATTCGAGAACTTAGAAATCCCATGGAAGGATATAGCCAGCTCGTAAATCGTTGACTCGTCAATTTCTGTTAATCAACATGAACAGGATTCATTTAATGTGAAACTAATTAACCATTAATTAACCTTAGTCCATAAACGCATCGCAGAATTAAAATAATTCGATGACATTACTCATATGTTGCAAATTAATATAAAACCACAGCCGACTCTAGTACTAGCCGTGCTAAGAGACTTGGCATCACTGTTAATGGCGGAATCGAGAGGCCTATTTTCGCGAATGACAAAACGGTACTCGGGATTAGAATTAACGTTTTCTTTAGTATATAATCATATTAATTTGTAGTATTTGTCATCAATTATGTATAACAAAGGTATAAGGATTATAAATATGGCAAGCACAAGTGATAAAAGTGTCTCGGATGTTTATAAATGTGTTATTCATTCCATGGACTCTCGGGACAGTTTTGTGTCGTGATTGATTATATCTGAAATATCTACGGACTTTTCAGGAAAACATGAATGTGAAGGGTGATAAAACAATCTGTAGATTAAA
>SMSR01008707.1:14276-43323 GCA_019453355.1 Ceratina japonica
ATTACCTTATTTGCTTTGTATTTGCATGCATAAAGAGTTATTAACTTTATTCTAAAATGTTGCAAACGATAGGCACTTCAGAGAACCTGACCACTTTCACATCTTTACTGATCCTTTACAAATGACAAGGTTTTTCGAGTCCCAGATGGAAAATATGTTGTTATCTTTCTTTTATGGATTTAATGGGGGTACGTACATGCATATAGAGTGACAAGGTTGTTTTTCATATCTTGATAAAGAGGCAAAATAATGATAAAAAGATTGTAGCAAAGATTGTAGCACTTTATGTGTTTCTTGAAGTGATTCTCCTTTCATATGGAATATGTGGCTCTATGACGAATAATTTACACATTATTTGAAATCTTTGAGTTATAAGAATTACCTTGTACTACCTTGTGCATTATTATTATAAAATGATGTTCTAAAACTCTGCTTAGGAAATGAAGCAGAAACGAGACACCCATTTAATGTTCTTCCATTCGAATCTCCTCAGGAAGGCAATATACGAGATCAATTTCTGAAATCGAGCAACAATCAGTTGGTATTGAAGGAAGATACAGACTTGGATGGAAAGTCAGTAATTGAATTTAATAATAGCTACTATATTTAGATCGAACTTGATTAAATCCTTATTGTTTTCAATAGAGTTACTCCAGACAACTTTCCAAACATTTGGAATGAAATTGAATCAAATATTGAAAAACCGAAACTGGAAGTAACCCGACCGTTCATAAGTGGCTTCAGCAAGTCTACAACAAAGGTTTGTGTCCGTAATCCTGATGGTACGATGGAACAAAAGCAAATCGTTAGAGATTCTGAAGGAAACGAGGAAACAGTTATAACTCGTCGAATTGGTGATAAAACTCACACGGTTATCACGAGGAAAGACAAAAACGGCGTAGAAACGAAAATAGAAGATTTCTGTCAAACAGGTGAAGATCAGAAATTCATATAAATAAGTAGCAAAATACTGTTTTTATAAGTACTATGTAAATTATAAGTACAATGTGAATTTCAGGTGAAATCGAAGATAAAGGGAAATTGTCGTTGGACGAACATGTTAGTTTTCCTAAAATTGATCTGAATTTCTTTCCTTGGGACAAATTTTTTAAATTTGATCCAACTGAATCTAAATAAATGCTACTCATTCATAGTTTGTAACTCAGAACAAATTGTAGTCAATCTAAAAAATATTTATTAGACACCTATTTCATGTGTAACTTGAATTAAATTTACTTCAGTACACTTGATACGTCATAGTTGACTTCATAAATCTGTGTGCATACGTACACGTATGTATGGAGTAACTATATAAATTCTAAGTGTTTTCTTCAGCAAACGTTATTAAATAAAGCTTGATAAATATTATACATCGCCATATTCCTATAGAAATTCAATTCTCCCTGTAGATAGCAGGTAAGTGATGCCCTTTATGAATGTTTTAAAATATATTTATTATATTAAAAATTTGAACAGCCCAAGAAACGATAAATAATGACATACAGATACATTAAAATGATGAAAAATTAAGTAGAAGTTCATTCAGTTACACATAAATATCTTTAAGAAGTAAATGGTCTCATACATTGTGGATAAAAGATATAAAACTTAAAATACACATTGTACAAAATTTATGATACAAGTATGTATACGTCTTTGAAATCATTTGCCAGGGATAGAATGTGTAAAGAGTTTCGCTATTCTTGCAAAACATTTCATGAGATAATTCTCGAATTTGGGAGGAACTAAGGAACTAATCAAGGATGAATAAATTGCAATTGAGGCTTCATTTCAAGTTCTAAGTTAGTTAACAAGTCAAATTCAAATCGCATTTTTTTAATTCTCAACTCTTGTCTTATATTCTCTCTCTCCCTTACATGCCAATAGAAAACAATTCTCACGATCATTTTGCTTTCTCAGTTGACTGGTCTCCGGTCTAATATGTTTATGATAACTGACAAGTAAAATTCCGAATGCCATTTTTCTATTTTTGACTCTTGTCTCATCTCGGCATGTGGAATTACCCTTTAAAATATTTGCCAAGGATAGCGGAACATCCTATGTAGTATTATAAATCCTTGTCGTATTTTTATTTCATATTACGTTGTTATTACAATACGTGTTTTGTCTATTTAATTTGTGTGTACATATATACAATTTTATACTGCATGCATGTTAAACGGTTAATTATTTCTTACATTAATTACAATATCTATCTGTACATATATGTGTGCATATATGCACACACAAATTGTTGAGTCAACAAATTCCATGTTTAATGCCCTAAGATCATAATAGACAAAATATTAAAATTACATCTGACGTCGTAGACGTTAGTTTAAGTAGTCAATCGTAGGGCAAATTACATATGAAATCGTGCAGTTAACTGAGAAACAAACTTTGTTACGTTAACAATAATCGTTTTATAGTATAAATTAATAATCTATTAGTTTGTTTAAAACATCTTTATGACCAGGACAAAACATGAAATTGTTATGGAAAATACGACGTATTCGTAGTTCAATATGTACAATATTTATTATAATAATTTTTGCAAATCCTTTATTAGGGAATAAGACACAAAAATATCGTAGAAAGCATCGATAACTCGCAATAATTAAATAAATCTATTCAAATGTTAAAACAAATTTGAAATAATCTTCGATAAAAGAAGTAATTATTTTGGCATTTTCGTTTCATATTTTTATTCCTATGAACCTTTTATAACTTTTCCCTTGTAAATATTTACAAATAGTTTAAATATTTTCTCTGCACTTCACTGGTATTTTCTATGAACGTTATACGTTTAGATTCAACTGCACCATATAAAATAAATCGACGAATACAATCGTTTCAATTAAAAGTAATAGAAAACTTTCTAGACTAATAGAAACATCCATTACTTTAGGATGCATTCTGTGATTTTGAACACCATTCTTTAAACAATTTTTAAAAGTATTCATTTTGCTTCAGGTTTTGTGTACATATATTTATATATATAAATATAAATATATATACACAAAACCTAAAGCATGTGTTATATATATATATATATAATTTTGATATTTCTTTACCTCAAAAACATGCTTTATGTATTTGCCTGAACTTAATACAAGAACCGTAATAATTATTTTGAAAAAAATCTGTAATAATTATTTTGGAAAAATTTGCTAAATATTGTTTAAAAAATATCGTTCGTAGCCAGAATGACTGCTTAAAGGAATTCTTATTTAAAAACTTGATTTTTTACTCTTAAGAACAGAATAAAACATTGTATACTTTCTACAACTATTCTAGGATACAGTCCCAAATGTATTGCCTTGCTAAAATCATTTTTCTGCTGCTTTCGCGTACCATGATAAATCCTATCTAATAAGATCTGCGTATGTAGTAATTTTACAGGCGAACATTGAGAAGATACAGGGCATATTTGTGCCCATTTTCTTTTTCTGTGTCAGCGTCATCCTCGTCTCTCTTCTCTCATCTCGTATTAATAATAATAAAAGTAACTGAGAAAAGAGGATGGAGGAATATTGTTTAGCGCTGCATTTCTTAATTTTTATCACTTCGTGGAATATTACATTTAAGAAAGTATATTTATTCTTGACCAAAACCTTCTGTCTCTTCGATTGCATAGTTTAATTTTTCTACTAGCTGATCGTAACTCTTGTACGGTGGTAAATCCAATCTATTGAAGCAGGTATGTGATCTAGGTAACCATGTATCTTTCCCTACCTTTTCTATACAAAATCTCTGAGGCCCGTTGCTCCCTGAGAATATAATAAATTCACTGTTAAATACAAGTCAGTTCATACATTGCATGTATGCATTTCTAACTACTTACCCATTAATTCTGCGAATCCTCCGACAGGTACTCGACAAGTACCCGTCACGAACTGTAAGAGTCGAGCTCGTTTCTCACTGTCTGTCCGCGTTACAAACTGAATAAATGGTATAAGTGTAATGAGTAGCAAATAAGCTCTTGAAAAATTGTATGTAGCAGGCATTTAAAACACAAACCTGCCAAAACCATAAGATTTGCTTGCTGTTCCGTGTATAATGTCTATAAATTGTGTTACGTTGCCAGTCTTCCACGTCTATTTCCTGCATACCGCAAAGCATGAGCTCCAATTCGCGTTCGTCGAAATATTTCAACCATTCCAACGGTACGACTGAATTAAAACCTTCCAAAAACGCTTTCGTTTGGTCCTCTATACCTCTCGTCATTCTCCATTCTGTCATCAATCTTATATAACGATAATGATTAATGATGATATCTTTCATAACTATGAAAACATCGACTTAATAAGTAAAGTATAAAACGTAACAATACCTAATATACTCTTCTTTGTTATCTTCGACGACCCTGACTTTGTCACCACCTTCTTTCAATTCGTGATGTATCACTTGACCAAGAATTTCAAAATCAACGCTATAATATAATTCGAGACCGCATTCGTCAATGTTATTTTCCTTTATCCACACGAGAGATTTATAGAATTCCGGGTCGATCGACTCGATATCTTTCATAACTAATTTCTTGTTTAACATGCGTTTATAGAACGGCATAGTAAATCCACTATAAATAAACCGTCCGTGATAAAGAGCCTGCGAGAAATGAATAGGTAAATATATTATTGGATAGAGCAGTGCTATTATATGTTGATAAATATAATATAAATAAATACCATTGCTATAAATCTTCCGATAAACTTAAAGTATTGTAAATGATCAGGATTGACGTAAGATGCTGGATTGATTTGCAAGCTGTAGTTGTTCTTATTGGCATACTCGAATAAACAATACATAGGATTTAGTACTTCGTGACTCAACAAGAAAAACCATTCTCTGGAATCAAAATTCGTTATCCAACTGATTTCCACAATTTTAAATAGTAAGACCACTCTAGCACTCGCAAGAGAACATACCAAAGTGTTCCCCTCTGATTTTTATGAAATTTAGAATCTCATATAGTTCTCATGAAAATATTTGACACGTATGTTTCCTTATCAGAAAAATAGCTCGTTTTTTATTGAGTTAGAGTGGCTTTACGATAAAAATTTCTGGTTTAAATGATGTTCAGTTTGTACCTTGATACACCTCCATAATCCAACCCCTCTTCTCCTTTAAAAATGATGTACAATCTGCGCCTTAATGCAAAAGCCTCTGCATTCATAATTTGATGGTACGAATCTTCGAATAACGTTTGTCGATTAACACTTATTTTAATATGATTTGGCAATGCGTTCGTTTGACATAAGAAACGAAATTGCGATAACTTCCATCGAAATGATCTTTCGTACGCTCTTGGCACGCGGTAAGTACCCTTTGGACTAAACGACAACACAACAATGAGCAAAACAATCAAAAGAATACGGTAAATGTCCCCATCTCTGTTCACGTCACGATTACTGTTCGTTGGTGTACTTTCCAATGATTTTAAATATTATTTAGAAGAAAGAGGCAGTGAGGTAAAATTTTGACGTAAACAGAAATAGGAACGTTTAGTAAAGAAGGTTTGAAAATAAAGACTAACCCTTTAGGTGCACCAGGTCTTGGATCTTGAAACGTGGTAGTCCTCGTATTGTGATCTACAAAATATCGAACTCCGTCTTCGGTTAATCGTATTTCCCAGCCATCTGGTAATGGTGGCTCGTCGATTCCAGTCTCTTGACCCTGTGTTCTCGGATCTTCCCATTGTGTAGTACGGTTTTGATGATTTACGTAATAAACCCTCCCTTCTGGTTGTTTACGTCTTTCCCATCCAGCAGGCAATGGCCCCAAAGCATCATCGTCGTCAGCCAGTGACGTCGATTGTCCGGCTATGGCTGCTTGACTTCCATGTGCCTATACATGTTCGAATTAGACTGATTAATGACTCGAACGTCTTACAGTTAAGTAATTAGAAACACGATGTACAGAACGAGTGACCTAACGTTTCTACCTGAACTATCTTTACTGTTTTTAAAGACACGGGAGTTTTTAAAGAAAGAAGTCGAACGATTATAAGATACAATAAGATCGTAACTCGAAACGGAATTTAACAAGGTATTAGAAACAAGTAAAAATACTTCACGTAGAAACGTTCGGCAGTTTACGCTGCATAAGGAATTGTCAAAATTGTTTATTACTTACTTGAGGATAAAGAAACCGTTGATTACCTTGTTGTACCACATGCTGCCTTTCACCTTGCCAGTGTTGAAAATGTTGCAATCTTTCTGTGTTCGGCCGTTGCCACGTCGTACTTCTCGTATTATGATCGACGTAATAAATTCTTCCTCTCGGGTCTCGACGTACCTCCCACCCTGGTGGTAAAGGTTGAGGTCTTTCCCAAGAAGTACTTCGCGTATTATGATCAACGTAATACCTAGTCGAGATCAAACAACGTTAAACACAATGTATTAACGCAAAAGACGATTTCATTTAAATAATACAACCTTCTCCCATAAATATCATATCTCATTTCCCAACCAGGCGGTAAGGGTTCCTCGGAATGGGTCGTAGGTTCGACTTCNCCCCTCTTCTCCTTTAAAAATGATGTACAATCTGCGCCTTAATGCAAAAGCCTCTGCATTCATAATTTGATGGTACGAATCTTCGAATAACGTTTGTCGATTAACACTTATTTTAATATGATTTGGCAATGCGTTCGTTTGACATAAGAAACGAAATTGCGATAACTTCCATCGAAATGATCTTTCGTACGCTCTTGGCACGCGGTAAGTACCCTTTGGACTAAACGACAACACAACAATGAGCAAAACAATCAAAAGAATACGGTAAATGTCCCCATCTCTGTTCACGTCACGATTACTGTTCGTTGGTGTACTTTCCAATGATTTTAAATATTATTTAGAAGAAAGAGGCAGTGAGGTAAAATTTTGACGTAAACAGAAATAGGAACGTTTAGTAAAGAAGGTTTGAAAATAAAGACTAACCCTTTAGGTGCACCAGGTCTTGGATCTTGAAACGTGGTAGTCCTCGTATTGTGATCTACAAAATATCGAACTCCGTCTTCGGTTAATCGTATTTCCCAGCCATCTGGTAATGGTGGCTCGTCGATTCCAGTCTCTTGACCCTGTGTTCTCGGATCTTCCCATTGTGTAGTACGGTTTTGATGATTTACGTAATAAACCCTCCCTTCTGGTTGTTTACGTCTTTCCCATCCAGCAGGCAATGGCCCCAAAGCATCATCGTCGTCAGCCAGTGACGTCGATTGTCCGGCTATGGCTGCTTGACTTCCATGTGCCTATACATGTTCGAATTAGACTGATTAATGACTCGAACGTCTTACAGTTAAGTAATTAGAAACACGATGTACAGAACGAGTGACCTAACGTTTCTACCTGAACTATCTTTACTGTTTTTAAAGACACGGGAGTTTTTAAAGAAAGAAGTCGAACGATTATAAGATACAATAAGATCGTAACTCGAAACGGAATTTAACAAGGTATTAGAAACAAGTAAAAATACTTCACGTAGAAACGTTCGGCAGTTTACGCTGCATAAGGAATTGTCAAAATTGTTTATTACTTACTTGAGGATAAAGAAACCGTTGATTACCTTGTTGTACCACATGCTGCCTTTCACCTTGCCAGTGTTGAAAATGTTGCAATCTTTCTGTGTTCGGCCGTTGCCACGTCGTACTTCTCGTATTATGATCGACGTAATAAATTCTTCCTCTCGGGTCTCGACGTACCTCCCACCCTGGTGGTAAAGGTTGAGGTCTTTCCCAAGAAGTACTTCGCGTATTATGATCAACGTAATACCTAGTCGAGATCAAACAACGTTAAACACAATGTATTAACGCAAAAGACGATTTCATTTAAATAATACAACCTTCTCCCATAAATATCATATCTCATTTCCCAACCAGGCGGTAAGGGTTCCTCGGAATGGGTCGTAGGTTCGACTTCCGTAATTACTATCGAAGATCCAGGCTGAGTCGACTGACCAGGTACTACGGCAGTTTGCCCTGGCGGCGAAGGTACGTGTTGCACGACTCGAGAATTTGAACGACTAGCCACGGGCATAGGATTTGCGTACTGGTCGTTATGAGGGATCGTTGTCCGAGCTTGAGGCCCGGGTAACATCGCAGGTTGTGCGTCCGTGCGCTGCATTCCGCGATTTTCTGTTATAAGATATACTTCGGGCTGTTGTTCCTGATGAGAACCATCTTGCAACGTAAATACGACGGGTTGTTCCGCTTGAGAACTTGCTTCGTTATCTGTCACATGATATTAATTGACATTTATTCCTCGCCGAGGCGCTCAATAAACTAATAACCGATTTGTTCTCTAACCTGTTCTCACAGTTCCATAACTATCCGAATGAGGAACAGTTACCGCCGTTTGTTCTGTTCGAGAATTACGTTCACTAGGGACAGGCTGTTCTNGATTAATGACTCGAACGTCTTACAGTTAAGTAATTAGAAACACGATGTACAGAACGAGTGACCTAACGTTTCTACCTGAACTATCTTTACTGTTTTTAAAGACACGGGAGTTTTTAAAGAAAGAAGTCGAACGATTATAAGATACAATAAGATCGTAACTCGAAACGGAATTTAACAAGGTATTAGAAACAAGTAAAAATACTTCACGTAGAAACGTTCGGCAGTTTACGCTGCATAAGGAATTGTCAAAATTGTTTATTACTTACTTGAGGATAAAGAAACCGTTGATTACCTTGTTGTACCACATGCTGCCTTTCACCTTGCCAGTGTTGAAAATGTTGCAATCTTTCTGTGTTCGGCCGTTGCCACGTCGTACTTCTCGTATTATGATCGACGTAATAAATTCTTCCTCTCGGGTCTCGACGTACCTCCCACCCTGGTGGTAAAGGTTGAGGTCTTTCCCAAGAAGTACTTCGCGTATTATGATCAACGTAATACCTAGTCGAGATCAAACAACGTTAAACACAATGTATTAACGCAAAAGACGATTTCATTTAAATAATACAACCTTCTCCCATAAATATCATATCTCATTTCCCAACCAGGCGGTAAGGGTTCCTCGGAATGGGTCGTAGGTTCGACTTCCGTAATTACTATCGAAGATCCAGGCTGAGTCGACTGACCAGGTACTACGGCAGTTTGCCCTGGCGGCGAAGGTACGTGTTGCACGACTCGAGAATTTGAACGACTAGCCACGGGCATAGGATTTGCGTACTGGTCGTTATGAGGGATCGTTGTCCGAGCTTGAGGCCCGGGTAACATCGCAGGTTGTGCGTCCGTGCGCTGCATTCCGCGATTTTCTGTTATAAGATATACTTCGGGCTGTTGTTCCTGATGAGAACCATCTTGCAACGTAAATACGACGGGTTGTTCCGCTTGAGAACTTGCTTCGTTATCTGTCACATGATATTAATTGACATTTATTCCTCGCCGAGGCGCTCAATAAACTAATAACCGATTTGTTCTCTAACCTGTTCTCACAGTTCCATAACTATCCGAATGAGGAACAGTTACCGCCGTTTGTTCTGTTCGAGAATTACGTTCACTAGGGACAGGCTGTTCTGTCCTATTATGCGAACATCCGTCAGTATTGGCTACAGTTAATTGACCCGATCTAGAAATTTCGACTGGCCCAGGTATCACCGCCGGTTGAGACATATTACCACTCTCCAAGGGGGGAATCCTTTCGTATGTTGTATTAGGTGCGTGGTCTGTTGCACGTTCTAATCGAGTGCCGATAATCAATCTTCTATTACAATTTCTATTAGGTCTAGAAACGCCAACTATTCCAGGTAATACTGCTAATTGTTCAAATTGCGAAGCGTTACAACTCTCCGGGAGGGGAGCCCTTTCGTTTGTCGTACCAGGAATATGGCCCGTCGCATGCTCTAGTCGGGTATTGGCTACGTTCGATTGATTAGATCTAGAAGTGCCAACTGTTCCAGGTAATACTGCTGACTGCTCGGTTTGAGGGATGCTACGATTCTCCGACTCGGGGACCCTTTCAAACAATGTACAAATTAAATGGTTCTGCGGGTCTTCTAGCCCAGACATCTGACGAATATCCGATAAATAATTTGGATACCGATTTGCTAAAGTTAGAGTGCATTTCCTCGTCAGTGAGACTGCGTGTCCGTTCGACAAAGCATTCGATGGTACGGGCTCTGTCTGTTCGTTATTCTTATTGGCGCTAGCTTGTTCGCTTCCATTATTATAAGAAGGACTCTGATAAGTCTTTGTCGATGCTCCGTGAAAGGTGGACGAGACAACGTGTTTAGGTGCGTGCAATCTCATGCGCGCGCGAATCCCTCCATTAAGAATACTACTATTGCTAACAGTATCGTTACTTGGAACACCTAAAAAATCATTTCACACTCGTTTATTTATGTTTCATCTACGTGATGCACATATATTTGCGTTAGGAAGAATTGTTTTAATTATTGTACGTGAATCTGATTTCTTACCATCGAAAGGTATGCATGCAGATTGCGTTTGACACGACGGTGATTCGTTAACACCCAACGACGATGCATTTGGCATATTAATTCTCAATCCATCGAATACTGTGATCAACTCTCCGACTTTACATAATTGAGAATCGTGTTTGTTTTCACTCATTAAATCGAACGTCACTTCCATATTTTCCAGTTTTCCGTTGTAGTGGGACAGTACATGCGACAGGCTGATTTTCTTTTCTCCTATCAATGTATCCTTTCGGAACGTGCTGTGATCCAACAACCGAAAATGCAACTGTGAATACGGAGTCACGAGTATTGTGAATTCCTCGTTCCATTTCGGTTGATATGTGGATTTCGAAACTTCCGTTTTGCGAGGACTTTTATCGTCGACAGAAAATTCTACGTAAGGATTAGGCTTCAAAAACGTAGAACTTCTTAATATAGCGCCTTCGACTAAAACAAACAAATTTTCAATTTTAAGAACTGATAGCGTTACACCTTCCTTCATTTTTAAATATATTTCTGATTTTGTACTTGTTAATTTATTTGAGATAGTTAATATACAGGAAAGAGATCACTTGAAACGGGCCACTTAAACATTTCTTCTATCTCTGAAAGTACAAAAAATGTTTTCGACGTAATCTAAACGGTATGAAACGACGAGACACCTTGAAAAAATCAGTAACAAATTATAGTTCATAAAAAACAATTCTTCCATCTGATTCATCTTTTGAAACCATTTAAATTACGTCAGAAACATTTTGGCATTTTCAGAGATAGAAGAGATATCTAGGTAGCCTGTATTGAGTGAAACACAACTGTGTATAATTTCTTTTCCTTGTAATAATGAAAAAGTAAAATATATATTAATTATATATCTAAACGAAACATTGTTATAAGGACGAACAGTGTGTACTGATGAACAGATAGTATGCACAAATATTCTATTAGAAAAAGCACGTAAGATATCATTTTTACAAATATTTACATTAAAATAACTTTCAATAAGTAGATACATTGTTTTACTCATCAGTCGATCCATTTGATGTGTAAAAACATTAGAAATATTTAGACGTTAGAGTACAAATGATTTATAATGAAACCTGCTTACTTAAGTAAGTGTATTTCATCGTTTTGTGGAAAAGGAAGTCTTCTATGAAACAATTTAATTTCACACGTTTGATTTAGGTTTTTTATAAGATCCTTTTTACTACCAATTATGTAACACTGTATACTATAATATCTAAATATCTGTCAAATAACTAATTATATGCAAAGTGCTTCGTGATAACTACTGTTTCACATATCTACCAAACGGTAAGTAGTATAAAATGTAAGGAAACATTAGCTTAACTTTTTTATGCAGAATAACAATAAACTAAAATAATTATTTGATTCATAGCTTTTTGATGAAAGCTTAGAATCTACTGGAAGCCTATCTTACAAAAAATAATTATTCGATAACTATGAGAAGAAAAATAAATTAAATATATGTATGAAGACAATGAAATGTTCTTATTAGACATAATTTAAAGTATGTAAAAATCAGATGTTTTCTTAGGCACTCTTGTCCTCTTGAAACGTAACTATTTCAAATGCTTTATCTAGCAGTATATTAAATTTAATGAGAATTTGGTTAATTCTATTACTGATAAATCTTTCTTAAAGACAATGAACTTCATCTTTACATGTTTTTACCTTTATACGAACTTAGGAAACTCTTGAAACTATTTTGTTTTAAACATTTTCTGGTATTAATAATATTTCTAAAGTTATTCAAAAATGTGTTTAAATGACATATATACCTTGGAAAAGTGCACATAGCAAATGGATATGAAGTTTCTTTTAATTAAATCAGCAAATAATTCTTCGTTTCAAATGGTATCTCTTATTAACTTGTACTCCTTATTAACATATAACTGTATATATGAATGTATTTTTAGTCGTTTTAAATACAGATAACATATAGATAACTTACTTGNGTTTAAATGACATATATACCTTGGAAAAGTGCACATAGCAAATGGATATGAAGTTTGTTTTAATTAAATCAGCAAATAATTCTTCGTTTCAAGTGGTATCTCTTATTAACTTGTACTCCTTATTAACATATAACTGTATATATGAATGTATTTTTAGTCGTTTTAAATACAGATAACATATAGATAACTTACTTGTAATGCTTAATTGGTGAAAACCAGACGAAGCCACTTCTTCTTCGCAATGAGACATTGTACACAATTTATTATAATTTAATATAATAATTCTTGAGAATTCATAATTTTTTTACTATTTACATGCGAGTTCCACCTGCAATAATTTATAACCTTAATCAATAAGGCAAGCAAATAAAAGTGTAAGACATTCGAGTATCGCTGTACAGAACAGTTGTTGTCATTGTACGACAACAAACAGAATGATTGATAACCGAGTCAGGTTAAGCAGGTAAATTACGTTGCATTGTTATTTGAGAGGAAAGAAACAGTTTCGATTTTCTACTCGATAAACAGTAGAAAAAATGTTGTTAAGAAAAAATTTTACGGTTTACGATGAACGTACGCGTTGTCGCACGAAGGAATGACGTGCAGTAAGACATAAAAGAAACCCGTAACGACTTTCACATATTAAATTAAAAACAACATTGGCACACTGGTATCCTTTCTAAACGAGCGAATACTGAAACTGTCCGAATAACGAGTAAACAATAATGATACATACGGATATAGTTCGAATGAATTGTTTCAAATGCGTCCAACACCAATGCATTGCCCGTCTCTAAGGCTACTACTAATCTTTATAATGAAAAGGGAGTTCTTTTTACCACTTACAATTTTTATTATCACAGAACTTCGTTATCAGTAGGTCACCATCTTTTTATACATCAAAGGTAGGAACCTTTTGTAATATGCGAATCACTAGGTGCATGCGCGCGCACACGTTAATTACATTTGTCATAAAAAACAAATTGATAAATGTATAAGCACTATTGTACTTTGCCAATTCGTAGTGTTTTATTTATTCTTGTTTAGCGATATTGTTATCTCTGTTGTTATCACGAGAAACGTACCGATATATACGAAATAATTAATTCTCTCATGACGAACGATTAGATCGAAAGGTATTTAATTAGTGATGCGCAATTATTAATTTATTGTGTATGTGTTATATTGAATGTCATATAAATATTTTTAAAACAGATTGTTGTTTTTATTAACATTCTTATAGGTCGCCGTAGAACGTTGCGCTCTGCAGGCGTAATTCCGGGCCGGGAACTGAAATATGTATGTATACTGCTTGTAGGAAGAAACAGAGAGAAACTCTCTGTTTCTCTCTGGAAGAAATAGTTGCGACAGCAGTCCGAAGGAAATGCAAAATAGAGANATTCGAGTATCGCTGTACAGAACAGTTGTTGTCATTGTACGACAACAAACAGAATGATTGATAACCGAGTCAGGTTAAGCAGGTAAATTACGTTGCATTGTTATTTGAGAGGAAAGAAACAGTTTCGATTTTCTACTCGATAAACAGTAGAAAAAATGTTGTTAAGAAAAAATTTTACGGTTTACGATGAACGTACGCGTTGTCGCACGAAGGAATGACGTGCAGTAAGACATAAAAGAAACCCGTAACGACTTTCACATATTAAATTAAAAACAACATTGGCACACTGGTATCCTTTCTAAACGAGCGAATACTGAAACTGTCCGAATAACGAGTAAACAATAATGATACATACGGATATAGTTCGAATGAATTGTTTCAAATGCGTCCAACACCAATGCATTGCCCGTCTCTAAGGCTACTACTAATCTTTATAATGAAAAGGGAGTTCTTTTTACCACTTACAATTTTTATTATCACAGAACTTCGTTATCAGTAGGTCACCATCTTTTTATACATCAAAGGTAGGAACCTTTTGTAATATGCGAATCACTAGGTGCATGCGCGCGCACACGTTAATTACATTTGTCATAAAAAACAAATTGATAAATGTATAAGCACTATTGTACTTTGCCAATTCGTAGTGTTTTATTTATTCTTGTTTAGCGATATTGTTATCTCTGTTGTTATCACGAGAAACGTACCGATATATACGAAATAATTAATTCTCTCATGACGAACGATTAGATCGAAAGGTATTTAATTAGTGATGCGCAATTATTAATTTATTGTGTATGTGTTATATTGAATGTCATATAAATATTTTTAAAACAGATTGTTGTTTTTATTAACATTCTTATAGGTCGCCGCAGAACGTTGCCCTTTGCAGGCATAATTCCGGGCCGGGAATTGAAAAGTGTATGTATACTTGTAGGAAGAAACAGAGAGAATTAAACTCTCTGTTTCTTTCTGGAAGAAATAGTTGCGACAGCAGTCCGAAGGAAATGCAAAATAGAGATGAGGCATGTTTTCATGAAGTGAATAATTGGCTACATGAAAACACACTTTAACGTCTGATTTTGAGCTATGCTCATGCTTATCATAAAATGCTCATGCTTTTAGTGAATCCTGGTGAATCCTGTGCATGTGCAATGTGCAATCTGTACACTTGTATACACAGTATCTATAGATCACTGATCCTCAGTGATTGATGAGTATCCTGGCAGTATCGGCAGTATCCTGTGAATCCGTCTGCTGTATCTTGCATTTGCTTGCATTCAACACGTGCGCTTTGTCGAAGAAAGTAATGTAAAATAATCAAACAACGTGGATTATTGTATAAATTTTACTTATTTGTGTATTTACCGCATTGTATACGCCAATGGAGTACTCGTTGTACTTTACCTTGTTCTATTTTCTATAAACAAGTTAAGAATAGCTCTCAGTGTAAACAAAGAAAATCCACTTCAATTTAAAATAATTGTGTATAGACGATGGCGGAAAAAGAACAATTCGATGAATTTCTGGGTGGATCCGAGCAGTTACCACCAGAAATTCATATTATGAAGCTTGTTTCCTCGAGAGCAAGCGAAATTGCTGCAATGACGTATTCTATAGGTATGATAATTGACTTGCTCGGTTTTAATGTACTGAGCATGTCTTATTTTTTTAGGATACTGATTGTTAAANGGTATCCTTTCTAAACGAGCGAATACTGAAACTGTCCGAATAACGAGTAAACAATAATGATACATACGGATATAGTTCGAATGAATTGTTTCAAATGCGTCCAACACCAATGCATTGCCCGTCTCTAAGGCTACTACTAATCTTTATAATGAAAAGGGAGTTCTTTTTACCACTTACAATTTTTATTATCACAGAACTTCGTTATCAGTAGGTCACCATCTTTTTATACATCAAAGGTAGGAACCTTTTGTAATATGCGAATCACTAGGTGCATGCGCGCGCACACGTTAATTACATTTGTCATAAAAAACAAATTGATAAATGTATAAGCACTATTGTACTTTGCCAATTCGTAGTGTTTTATTTATTCTTGTTTAGCGATATTGTTATCTCTGTTGTTATCACGAGAAACGTACCGATATATACGAAATAATTAATTCTCTCATGACGAACGATTAGATCGAAAGGTATTTAATTAGTGATGCGCAATTATTAATTTATTGTGTATGTGTTATATTGAATGTCATATAAATATTTTTAAAACAGATTGTTGTTTTTATTAACATTCTTATAGGTCGCCGCAGAACGTTGCCCTTTGCAGGCATAATTCCGGGCCGGGAATTGAAAAGTGTATGTATACTTGTAGGAAGAAACAGAGAGAATTAAACTCTCTGTTTCTTTCTGGAAGAAATAGTTGCGACAGCAGTCCGAAGGAAATGCAAAATAGAGATGAGGCATGTTTTCATGAAGTGAATAATTGGCTACATGAAAACACACTTTAACGTCTGATTTTGAGCTATGCTCATGCTTATCATAAAATGCTCATGCTTTTAGTGAATCCTGGTGAATCCTGTGCATGTGCAATGTGCAATCTGTACACTTGTATACACAGTATCTATAGATCACTGATCCTCAGTGATTGATGAGTATCCTGGCAGTATCGGCAGTATCCTGTGAATCCGTCTGCTGTATCTTGCATTTGCTTGCATTCAACACGTGCGCTTTGTCGAAGAAAGTAATGTAAAATAATCAAACAACGTGGATTATTGTATAAATTTTACTTATTTGTGTATTTACCGCATTGTATACGCCAATGGAGTACTCGTTGTACTTTACCTTGTTCTATTTTCTATAAACAAGTTAAGAATAGCTCTCAGTGTAAACAAAGAAAATCCACTTCAATTTAAAATAATTGTGTATAGACGATGGCGGAAAAAGAACAATTCGATGAATTTCTGGGTGGATCCGAGCAGTTACCACCAGAAATTCATATTATGAAGCTTGTTTCCTCGAGAGCAAGCGAAATTGCTGCAATGACGTATTCTATAGGTATGATAATTGACTTGCTCGGTTTTAATGTACTGAGCATGTCTTATTTTTTTAGGATACTGATTGTTAAACGAATAAAATTAATGTTGCTTTTGCTAAAATTAATTTTATCTTGCAGAAAATCCTCAGCAAACAAAACTCGTATTTCAAAGGCTACCGGTGTATATGCGTAGACGCGTTATGTCGCACAATGTGAAACGCTTACCACGTCGATTGCAGGAAGCGCATTTAAGTCAAATGACGAAATCCGGTTTACCGCCGAAATCTAAAAGACCATCGCGCAAATATCGCAGACGTCCACGCAATTTGCTTGCTGAATACAATCGGAGGCAAAGGAATAAGATGTGGTTGGAAACTCACATTTGGCACGCGAAGCGTTTTCATATGGTAGAAAAGTGGGGCTACAGAATCGCCAGTTTTGCAAATGACAAATGCTTCAAAGCCAATTATCGTGCCGTTGCACGACACTGCTTGATGCAGGACATTTCGTATTACACGTGCGTCGAAATTAACGGCCCCGTAGAAGTACTACAGGAGACGCTAAAAACCCATTGTAATCCATCCGAATTAACGTTCGCAGCAATGATTTTTACAACGGGTCGCCGAGAGGGAACTGTAATGTTTTTCAAGAAGAATAGTTACCCTCGATTTGCGATTGGACATGTACATTTTTTATGGAAACCCGGTCAATCGACTGCGAGAACTATTTGGATTTGGGTGCATCCATCTTTCCTTGACGACTTTATTGAGGAAATTGTACTTAGCTTTGAATTCAAATCCATACATCCCTCCTCTGAGAACGATCAATCGGTAAAATGTTGCTCTTATGTCAACGAAAGAGATTGCGAATTGATTATTCATAAGGGTACTCTTAACCGGTTTCGGTTTTACGGACCATTAACAATGAATGTTTTGACGACTGCTTTTCACTTGCCGAATTTCGATGAAAAATTTCATTCGAAATTGGACACCACAAAATTTGAAGATAATCAGATGAATTGCGAGGAGGAAGCTCAAAGTTCTGATAAATTTTGGCACGTCGACTATTACAATAATGAAGAACGTAGAGAAGCATTGAAAATACAAAAACAGTTATGGCAAATGTTAAAAACGCTGCAATCCCCCAGTCAGTTACCGCCACATATTGTTCTCGGTTTTACAGTCTTAGATCCAAGATTTAATTTACCTGATAAAAGAACTAAAGTCCAAAGACAGATTCGGGCAGTTGATGCAATGCCAATTCCACCTGCACGCACAAATGTTAGTCCAATTTGGGAACAGGAGATTAGACAGAAAGTCAGTAGGATATGTGCAACCACGAGTGCAATTAATAAATTAAGAAGTCAATGCTTGGTACCTGGTACGAACAATGACAAATATTTTGACGAACGACTTATGGCGAAGATCCCTATTCTATTGATTCAAAGACCTGGCCTTGGGAGAACAGGTAATCGTTAGCGATTATTCTATCACGTTAATAATGATATTCGAGACTAATAAACATATTATTGTAGGTCTAGGTTCTGGAGTAGACATTATTGTACCATCCAACTGGGCAATGCCATTCTGGCTGGCTTGTATACTTCGATGCGTAAGAACTGGCGCGCTCAGAGAATCAACGTCTATAGCGTTTGAATATCAAAATATGCGATCCCCGGATATCAATGATCCAGACACACCTGCTTACGAGAGACAAGCATTGAGTACTAAGCTAGAGTTAAAGGCAAAATATTTTCGTTATCCACCGAATAGGCGAGTAAACTTTGTTAAACTCGGGATTTCTAGCCCTTTCTTTTGCGAATGGAAGCTTCTGATGAAAGAATGGACAGGCGCAGAAGAATTTTCCGTATTGAGAAATCGTAAATTGATACAACTATTACATGGAAGTTTGAGTCAAGAAATTTATAAACGGAAGGGCATTAAATCAAGTAGCCATGCGTCAAAGAATAATATACGCAATGCATTCAAAGATTACAATTATTTAGTTCGGGTTAAAGTGTCCATTCTGAAAAAGGGATGCCCTAAACGATTTGCTATGATATCTATGCCAACTGATGAAGACGTAGAAAAGTTTAAGAAGAGTAAAACGTGGTCAGGTCCGGTGGAGAAATTAAACGTTGACCCAAATGAAAACGCCAGGAAAACATTACGGAAAAATCATTCAGCTTTTCTGAAACGGTTAAAGAGACAAAGAATACGATACAAGAAGGCATTGACTAATAAATTAAGTAACTTGTTAGACGGTCAACTTGAAAGTCCCAACTATATCGACAAGTCAAAAAAGTTGTTGGAATTAAGTCGCGAAACTGTGAATAAACAATCTCAACGATTGTCAGAGTTGTACTTACCAGACTGTAATCGGGTGAGATTTTCCTGTGATAGAGAAACTATGGGATACGTGACAATAGGTGATTTTTCTTTTACAGAGGCAAAAGGAATAGGCTTAGGATATGTAACGTTAAATTCCTTAATTGAATTGATCAATAAACAGTATCCTATTGTTCTAGTTAGAAATATTCAGACAAGGCAGTACAGAATTGCTAAATTAGAAATAACAATTTAGCAAATGATAATAGTTTTATTACTGTCTGTGTGTGACTGTTGAATGGTTCTCAAATTCATTTTCTTTTGTAAAACCGAGTTTGTAAAGAAAGATTTTAGAGATAAGAAATTAGGAAGTAATTTTTTAATATCAAATATGTATTCATTTTACATTACATACCCCATTCGAAAATCTACAAATTCTTAATTTGCGTCCATTGTACACAAGTTCAGGTTTCAGTAATAAAAAGTAGATTAGTTATATTTTTATATCTAACTAATAGGATTAAATTATCTTGGTTGAACTGCTGCTTCTTTGCGTGCAGCATCTTGTAACAACTGAGTGTCCACTTCGTCCCCTGGTAATTGTACATAACGTACTACTGACCCTCGAATAAAACAATTTTTTACAGACAACTGAAAAACATTATAGTTTATTTTTATTGTGATTTGTATTCTCATAAAGTTGAAGAGATAAAAAATGTTACAAACCATGTGAGGATATTTATCTGGATCGGTGACACTTATATCTGTCAACTTTATATTCAAGTATTGATCTACTGAGTGGAGAGTACCACAAATGCTAAACACAAACATTGCATTAGACGATTTCATTTAGGAATAGAAACCACACAAAGTATACCTTAATCAATTTACCTGAGATCATTTTTTAACTCCACAACTACATCCTTCCCTATTAAGGATTTGAAGAATGAATAGAACAACTGTAAAATACAAAAACATGAACTTATTCCACGTTGCTCACGAAAGCGGAGGTTAACCCGCCAAAAACAATATAACAAACTCACCATTTTTGATAAGCCAAAAGTGTTCGATACTTTAACTTCTTTTTATCTGTTTATATCATTTAATGGACATAATGAAGAGTTATCAATTATAGCTAAGAAGTACAATCTCGCGTTGATTGCCGGCACAAGATTTCAGTTGCGTCGCGTGACAGTTCGTTCACTTTGTATATGTAAGTATCCCTATACGCGCACGTGTGAGTTTAAAATTTGTTTCATAGTACTTGAACATTGAACACTTCTCTTTTGATAAGTCAATATAATGCTGGATAAAAAGGTGTTTCTTCGAATTTGTTATCTTGTATATCGAGTAATTAATGATACAAGATACAATCTTGCGTAATAAAGGTGGGAATTTCGTGATAATTTTGTTTATACCGACTACACACCTTCTTCGATTATATATCTTGGCCTTCATTCGCTCGCGTTACTCCCGTTACTCCTACTGATTGGAGGCTTTTATAGCTACAAACGAAAATTGATCGTTCCTTGTAGAACAGTCTTGAAGAGTTCCATCAATAAAGTTTTACCAAAATATGTTTTACCGTGTTCAGTTAGAAATTGTGGTTTGCTCTTGCGATTCAAATGTGACAGTCCATTGATTTTTCTGTGATAATTATAGACCTGTGTCGCTTGAACAGATAAAAGGATCGCTTCACGGTTGGTAACAGAAGGGCGTTGACATTTATAATTTATAATCAAAAAGGCAAAACGCGAAGATGCGTCTGTGACATTAATCCACCAGCAGTTTGGATTTGTTACGGTTGATTTCTTATTGACTGAATCAGGAAAGATGTCAATTAATTTAACGAAAAATAAAGACGCTTTGGTGGCTGCTTGGCTGAGCGTAGTCGACGATAAATCGTCTACTGACTGGTAGGCTTCTTCCTTTTATGCCTTTTATGTCATATTTTAACGTTCTACCTACGTGTCGATTCATTCTGCAAAGTATGAAAAATACTTGACTGCGTCTTTAGAAACTGATCGACTAAATCGAACGAGCTGTTTTCATACATGCAAGCTTTGTTCTTTTCACTTTTGTCGATCGATATAAATAGCACAAACTAGATAACTATAATGGTACTAACAATTATGTTCAAGTAAACAGTCGATAGTGTTCTAATTACTAAAGAGAATTGCAAATTCTATTTACGGTTTAATAACAATGTTATTTTAACATTTATCCATAAGCCCTATTGAAATATTATTATTTGTAGGGCTATTTTCGGATATGAAGGCCAAACTAATAACTTGAAAGTTATTAATACTGGCGATGGTGGCTTGCCAGAAATGATAGACCACTTAGACTGCAGTTATATCTTGTATGCATTTTGTCGTGTAATAGATACTAAGACGAATCTACCGAAATGTCTTTTAATAAATTGGGTAAGAACTGAATATTGAATACGCTAGTGCTTCCATTAGCGATATGTATAATGGAAAAAACTATACTTCAGCAAGGGGAAGGGACACCTATCGTTAGAAAAGGCACTTGTGCAAATCATATTAGAGATGTAGAAAAATTGTTAAAAGGTGCTCATATAACAATTACTGCACGTTCTGAAGATGACGTTGAAGTGGAGTCTATTATGGAAAAGCTCGCTAGAGCGACAGCTTCGGCATTTAAATTTAATGAACCACGTGGCGAGAATGAAGGTAATACGGCGCCAGTGGGTACCACATATCGCAGGTATATACTTCGATTATATTATTTATGCATATAAACTGGAAGTGAAACCTTCGACTTAAAAGATATACTACAGGGTGATTCCTGAGCAAGAAATAAATGCAACTGAACGTGATCAATTNCAAATTTAATGAACCACGTGGCGAGAATGAAGGTAATACGGCGCCAGTGGGTACCACATATCGCAGGTATATACTTCGATTATATTATTTATGCGTATAAACTGGAAGTGAAACCTTCGACTTAAAAGATATACTACAGGGTGATTCCTGAGCAAGAAATAAATGCAACTGAACGTGATCAATTCTGGCAGAGGGAAGAAATGGAGGAGAAGAAACGATTGGAGCAAGAACGCATGAAATGCGAGAAAGAACGGCGACGACTCGACGAAGAAATTAGGACCAGGGAAGAGAAAGAAGCAATGCTTAGAGAACAACAAGTACGTCAGCATTTTTGCTTGCGGTTAGCGATTTGGCTGTGCTTTCACGTCAATGGTGTTTACAGGTCACCGCCAAAGAAAATTCGATAGCCCGACAGAAACTGGCAGAGCAACGCGCCGAAGAAGCGAACAATTTTCGCAATCAACTGGCTGCGAGTCAACACTACAGCAATGATGCAGACGATGATCATAAGTCGCGAAGCGAAGAATTGCGCCGCGAAAGAAGCAAAGAAACGCAGCAATTAATTGCTCAAAGAACGATAAACGCTAGAGCTGTTTTCGAACAGAATTCGGCAGCTGGTCAAATGAAGTCTTCGCCCGTGCAACAACAGTATTTGCCGAAAAATAATCACGTAGAAGCAGCTAAGAAAGCTTTCGAGGAAACTCAGCAAAATGATGCGTCTCATGTTGAAGTGCAAGAAGAATTAAAAACAGATATTAAGACTGAGACTGTGAACGTCGTTAGTAATGCTGTTAAGAATATGTGTTTGAACGAAAACCAAGGTCAAGAGTCGAACGCGTCAAAGCCAGCGGAAGAATCTGAACAACCATCGGCAACGAAAGAAGCACTCACTGAAAACGAATTGTACAGTCAAATGGATGGACAGTATTTATATTTCGACCCGAATAACGAGGGAATGAGGGCAAAAGCTTTGTACGATTATCAAGCGGCTGATGATACGGAAATTACTTTTGATCCTGGAGACATCATTACGCACATAGATGCCATCGACGAAGGATGGTGGCAAGGTCTCGCTCCCGACGGTACTTACGGACTTTTTCCTGCTAATTACGTCGAAGTTATTGAATACAACACAACATGATAAGAAACGTAGTCGCGAGGATAGAAGATCTTTCTTCCCGTTTAAAAGGAAATCACCTGCTTTTTCCCATATACAAAGTGACATTCAGTATTTTCATGGTTCTGATGACTGCACTTTTGTTTTAATAACGATTTACAGCGTTTAGTGGTAACATATGCCAGAAAGTCCAAGCAAAATAATGCGTATTCATCGTAAAAGGATGATTTCTGTTACGTGTATTAATGCACATTCAGAACTTAATAATGAAGGAATTTAATATTTCTGATAATAACCACGCTAAGAATAAGCATTGTTAATATTTTAATGGGCAAGGTTTTGACATTTAATAGTCTTACGATGCCACTTCATATACAAATGGCGAAGTACATATGTCTTCCCATGTTCAATGTCACAAACTAAATAAATTACCGATAAACAAATATATCTTTTTATAACGTTCTACGTCGAAAATGGATGCGCTCGTAGCAATAGCGTATTTAATAATTTAGCAGATACCCTTTAAAAACATTTACAAAATGTAACGACAACCTATTTAGGAATATGTTTAATTCTTTAAATAATAAATTAAATTTGTTATAGTATATAGTCAATGGTGTTTTCATCCCAAATAATATTGCAACGCACTATTATTTTTATTTTATTATTTTCGCTATATGGACAATTTTCATTTTTTACGGATAATTTATCTGGGAATGGAGGAATGGATTTCAGAGGAATAGGAATTATTTATTAAAAGTCAACACGAAATTAATTACACTAAATTTATTGTTACCATATGTTATAAAAATTTTTACATGGATGAGCTTATTTAACTTAAATTAAAACAAATGTCGATCTTACATAACAAAAATGTGCGAAATCACCGGCGATAATTTTGATTTTGATTACCACCCCCGCTACCTCCGGCGTGACTTAAAAATGCTAAATGACCTTTTGGACATTTATTGGCGTAATGACCTTTGGTTCCACATTTGTAACAAGTGACCTCTTCAAGTGGTTTCTGTGGTCCCCTTGGGGGTGGTCCATTGTGCATGTTCATGTGATGGGTGACATGAGAGTTGCCTTCCATCTCTTGTCTGACCTGAGCTTCGCGTACATCCGGTGGCATTTTATTACAGTAAATTGCTTTATGACCACCTTCGCCACAGAAATGGCACGTGATCATCACTTTCTTTCCTTCTTTGGGTTGCATATCTTGCACTGCTGGTAACTCAAACCTTGGACTAAAAATATAAAACAATTGTGACGGTATGCTCAAATTTTGAGTAAGACATATTTAACACATTGTAGTCGCACGTAAAATTACGTTTCTCGCAAACTGTGCATAGAGGGCGGATTACGTAGTAATATGCTTTTTATGGACTGGTGGTAGAACGTGGGAAACATAGCTAATACGAGTTACTACATGAGTGTATGNCTCAAACCTTGGACTAAAAATATAAAACAATTGTGACGGTGTGCTCAAATTTTGAGTAAGACATATTTAACACATTGTAGTCGGGACACGTAAAATTACGTTTCTCGCAAACTGTGCATAGAGGGCGGATCACGTAGTAATATGCTTTTTATGGACTGATGGTAGAACGTGGGAAACATAGCTAATACGAGTTACTACATGAGTGTATGTTTTTTGTGCTGCTTATTTATACATAGTACTAAGCAGATATAAACATTCCCACAATAGATTAGGTAGTTATCAGTGTTTAGACGTGTAGTAATTTTACGTAACGACAAAATTCGTGAGGATTTAAAAAAAAATCGCCCGCTTCCGCCATAACGCATCAATGCGAAGCGCCCGACAACAATGTGTTAAAGGAGATTTAGATGTTTGAAAACTTACTGCATATATTTACAACTTGGCCCATCAGGACAGAANGTTTTTTGTGCTGCTTATTTATACATAGTACTAAGCAGATATAAACATTCCCACAATAGATTAGGTAGTTATCAGTGTTTAGACGTGTAGTAATTTTACGTAACGACAAAATTCGTGAGGATTAAAAAAAAAATCGCCCGCTTCCGCCATAACGCATCAATGCGAAGCGCCCGACAACAATGTGTTAAAGGAGATTTAGTGTTTGAAAACTTACTGCATATATTTACAACTTGGCCCATCAGGACAGAATCCAGCTAAATATGCCATGCATAAAACTCTTCTAACGTGCCTGTGCCTACACAATGGCCCGTGTCTACAGAATCCACGATCGTACCACGGGCAATCTCTGACCTTAGTTTCTGGGTCGATATGCAGGAATGGACATTCCTTATTGTGACAAGCATCTATAATAATAATTCATAAATGATTTTAACATATCTGTACTAGGAAAACTTAACGATCTCACAAAGAAAATATATTAAAAAAGAGAACATATAATGTTTTAAAAACTCATAAATATTATTGAGAGTAATGATATCGTTACACATTAGGTATACTTACTAAATCTGGAGTAAAAATAACATTCTGGCATTTTTGTCATGTCATATTCATGTAAAAATTCACATTGGTCACCCTTTTTGCAAAGACCTCTTAGCCAATGTTTACATACGATTGTACGATCTCCTCTGACATGTCTAAACGGACAAGATGCGCCTTTGACACATGTGCCTCTTGGATAGAATTGACATACAGCAGCAGTGGATTCTGAAAGTAGATTTAATCCGTGATGCAATATATACTATTAAGTAAGTATCGTAATTCTGATAGCATTCATTTTCCGGATTGAAACCGTGTATTTTGACAATTCATATGCCGACATTTCGCCAACGTTGCAGTTAGCTTCATCAGGGTTGTAAGCTTTGATACTGCTAACTGCAACGTTGGGGAAACGTCGGCATATGAATTGTTAAAATACACGGTTTCAATCCGGAAAATGAATGCTATCAGAATAAACAATGATCGTGAAAGCCTTAAATCCAAAATTAAGTATCTTAATTATTTACATGAGCCAACATCTCTTTATTTAAAACGTAAGAAATGCCAATATCACTTATTTCATGTTTTAATTTACTGAATTACTTAGAAGTTTTCATAACATAACTCACTAAAATGAAGTATACAGAACTTATCACTTACTGTCCATTCCGGTAAAAGGTAAAGGAAGTGCTCCATATTGTTCATCAAGAGCAATTTCAATATCAAATCTCATGTTATCCACGCTCGCCACTATGCACTCCATTGTTAAGTATTTTACAAATATAAATCTATCCTTCAACAACACAACAATTACTGTTCAAATATATACCGACATGTACATGTGTCCCATTGTCGCTCTCACTGAGGTTACTGAGAGACTGAGCAGAGACCATCTAGCGGAATGAAGTCGCGAATTAAGCGTTCTAGATTTACGAAGTATAAAAAGAGATCATGGCTGTACTTCCGAAAAGCCCCGTTCTTCGAATTGGNAAAGTAAAAAGAGATCATGGCTGTACTTCCGAAAAGCCCCGTTCTTCGAATTGGCTGAAATTTGGGAAGTAAGTTCCTTTTTGATAAAAATCATGATTGCGAGAAGGATTTTTAGCGACTCGAAAAAAAATTTTTTATCATTTCAAAGTCATTTCCTATATTACTAATATTGTATTGACTTATAATTTGTTTATTTCTTAATTTGTTGCATACACATATTTTATATCCTCGATTAATTGCAAAAATGGATCCTTTCCATTCTCTTAACTCGATAACGCCAAAGAAATTCGCTCATGTGGTCA
This sequence comes from Ceratina japonica, assembly GCA_019453355.1. NCBI lineage: Eukaryota > Metazoa > Arthropoda > Insecta > Hymenoptera > Apidae > Ceratina > Ceratina japonica. Next base: position 41,091 of record SMSR01008707.1, read on the forward strand.
ATTAAATTATCTTCTCTTATGCCACCCCTGCTTAGCCACTGTTAGTCACCGAGGAGAGATTCTTACGCGACTTCATTCCGCTAGATGATGCCACGTTCGAATATCAGAGTATGGCTACCACTCTTCAGTAACTCAAATCCTGTTGGTAGTTCAATATTTATTTTGAAATTTATATTATATATACGTCTTCCTTGAACTTAATTGATGATAGATCAATTATATGTATTATCCTGGCATGCAGTACAAAGTTGAAATGTCGTGACATTAATAAACAATTTATCATTTTAAATAAGAAGGTAAAGATAGTTTAACCTAATGACAAGTCTGGCAAATAAATAAGTTAATTATTTTCATTACAATTGTTACAGATCACGAAGGAATACAATGTATTATTTTTATATTTTTATATTCGTTTTTCTTGTAATAATCACAAGAATATATTTCGTCATGTTTCCTATACACAAGAGAAAAGAAAAGAAATTAGTTCGGGCTAGTCCTGCTAAAACAATGATAATATTAGGATCTGGAGGACATACTGCAGAAATGATGAGAATCCTTAGATATTTAGATTTTAAGAATTATTACCCCAGAGTATATGTATATGCCAATACAGATTTGATGAGTATACAAAAAGTTAAAGAGCTAGAGAAGGATAATACTGACTATAAGACGATCGTGATTCATAGAAGCAGAGAAATCCATCAGTCGTATTACACATCCATTTATACTACTATTCGTGCGACAGTGGAATCAATTCCTCATATCTGGAGAGAATCTCCACAGCTGCTTTTATGTAATGGACCAGGCACTTGTGTTCCATTGTGTATAATAGCTTTCCTGTTTAAACTTTTTTATATCATGAACACTACTATTGTGTTCATTGAAAGTTTCTGCAGAGTTAAAACATTATCATTATCAGGGAAGATCTTATATTACATAGTCGACTATCATATAGTACAGTGGCCATACTTGTACAAACCAACTGATAAAAATAATAAAACATTTTATATAATGTGAATCGATTGAATTTTAATCAATATTCTTATTTATAAATATTTTTAGAAAATGTCTTGTACCATTACTGCGGGATTGATTCCTTGGAATCTGCTGGTAGAAAGTGCTCATAATTGTTTACCCATTGAGGTGAAGGTACATTTAATAACGACAGTAATTAAATTAAAGACCTTCGTTGAAAATAAAACGTAAATAAACATTTTTATATGTCCACTTCTTTAATTTTAAATTAAAGGAATTTATTGTAGAAAGACAATTAATTTATTNCAAATAAATAAGTTAATTATTTTAATTACAATTGTTACAGATCACGAAGGAATACAATGTATTATTTTTATATTTTTATATTCGTTTTTCTTGTAATAATCACAAGAATATATTTCGTCATGTTTCCTATACACAAGAGAAAAGAAAAGAAATTAGTTCGGGCTAGTCCTGCTAAAACAATGATAATATTAGGATCTGGAGGACATACTGCAGAAATGATGAGAATCCTTAGATATTTAGATTTTAAGAATTATTACCCCAGAGTATATGTATATGCCAATACTGATTTGATGAGTATACAAAAAGTTAAAGAGCTAGAGAAGGATAATACTGACTATAAGACGATCGTGATTCATAGAAGCAGAGAAATCCGTCAGTCGTATTACACATCCATTTATACTACTATTCGTGCGACAGTGGAATCAATTCCTCATATCTGGAGAGAATCTCCACAGCTGCTTTTATGTAATGGACCAGGCACTTGTGTTCCATTGTGTATAATAGCTTTCCTGTTTAAACTTTTTTATATCATGAACACTACTATTGTGTTCATTGAAAGTTTCTGCAGAGTTAAAACATTATCATTATCAGGGAAGATCTTATATTACATAGTCGACTATCATATAGTACAGTGGCCATACTTGTACAAACCAACTGATAAAAATAATAAAACATTTTATATAATGTGAATCGATTGAATTTTAATCAATATTCTTATTTATAAATATTTTTAGAAAATGTCTTGTACCATTACTGCGGGATTGATTCCTTGGAATCTGCTGGTAGAAAGTGCTCATAATTGTTTACCCATTGAGGTGAAGGTACATTTAATAACGACAGTAATTAAATTAAAGACCTTCGTTGAAAATAAAACGTAAATAAACATTTTTATATGTCCACTTCTTTAATTTTAAATTAAAGGAATTTATTGTAGAAAGACAATTAATTTATT
>SMSR01008707.1:44383-80844 GCA_019453355.1 Ceratina japonica
GTTTTCTTTCATGGAAGGAAACCACCATCGAAGTGGTTGACTAATTCATTAACTTTAGTTGATGCTTGTTTGGATAAAACATGGGAAGTATTAAATTCTGGTCACTGGCAATCTGTTCCTCTTGAATATCGATACAGTTATTCACTATGTACTATTTTAAAGGTATATCATAATTCATTCTGTACGCATTTGTATAATCATTTATTAGTATAGTGTTATACTTATGTAGGTAGCATTATTAGAGTTTCAATACGATAATAATACCAAAGAATCTGCAGAGAACACGATTCTGCTAAAGACCATCATGGAGCAAGTTGATAAAGGTATTTTGCTGGGTGCACCACTTCCAAGCATACCTGATTTGTTACAAAAAATTGCTTCAGGATTAAATAATCTTACTGGTAATACAGTAAAAAAACGTAAATGATCTTCGCAATTCAAATTCTACTACCATATCTTTTTCAGTACAGTCGTTGAAATCGTTTAATTTGGAAGAATTAGTGATTGATACGAAAAATTTGTATGAATCTCTACTACCTGGGTGTAGTGAGGTTCCTCAATATGTTGAACCGTCGATGGAGTTGTTTTACAAAAATATATTTATGCCAAAAGTACCAGCAGTATTAAAAGGTAATGCGTTTAGTACAAATCAAATCTATAGGTCTTTTTTATTCATGATATATTTTAGATTGTATTAAACATTGGAAAGCCTTAGAACAATGGAAGAACTTAGATTATTTAGTTAAAGTGGCCGGAAATCGAACGGTGCCCATCGAAATTGGGTCGCGTTACACCGACGACAGTTGGACGCAACAGCTTATTAACTTTTCTGAATTCCTAGAAAAATACGTGTTGAAAAAGAGTGATCAAGTCGGCTATTTAGCTCAGCATCAACTGTTTGACCAGGTTCGTCCTCTTTATTTCGAACATTTGGCATTAAAGAATAATCGTACAATAATGATTTCAGATTCCTGAATTGAAAGATGATTTCACGATCCCCGAATATTGCAATTTCACTGATAACGATGATGTCGAGCAACCGGATATAAATGCTTGGTTTGGACCTGGTGGAACGTTATCGCCGCTTCATTTTGATCCCAAGAATAATTTTTTGTGTCAGGTAAGAAAGTACACATGAATTTTACAGTTATGGTAATTTGAATATTTATTTTACATACAATTTCAGGTATTTGGGTATAAGAGAGTCATTTTATATCATCCAGATGATTCACCTAATCTGTACCCGTATGATTCGAGATTGCTGAACAATACAGCACAAGCTGACCCCTTGAATCCGGACTATGAAAAGTGGCCTAATCTTAAGAGAGCTAAAGGTTTTATGATTTATTTGAAGCCAGGAGATATGCTCTATATCCCTCCGAAATGGTGGCATCATGTGACTTCTTTAAGTCCAAGTTTTTCCATTAGCTTTTGGTGGAACTGAATATATGTAATAAAGAAATATTGTTAAAAATGGCATTTTTATTTAAAATAATCGAGAAAAATGCTTTTCGCTGACAATTAAAAATAACTTGAACCCGAAGACGACTTTATCTTAAACCGTCATTAAATAATTTATTTAAAAAAATGTAAGTATTTTAAAAGCAACGCGAAATTACATATGTATAAAAGTCTAATTCTGATTCTCGAATTTAAAAATTGAATCCCCGGAGAGTCGGCTGCTCTTCTAAGCAGGGATATTAAATTTAAAAAGAATTAAAGAATTGTTAAGCGGGCTTCATTGATTTAAATAAAATATATGTATATGTAAATCATCGAGGCAGATGCACCACAAAGCCGTTCATGAGAATAAAACAGAATGCTATAAATATCCTCCGAGTGACCTACGTTTTCAGTATGGGGAGTAGGAAATATACGTATACGTAAAGTCTGTCAAACGAAATACACAGTTTATTATTTGGAAATGACGACAGAGGAGACATTCCCGCCGATCATTAGGTTCCAGGTAAAAGATTGTGTGGCGACAATTTTGTGACACGAATGCGTTTTCCTATTTGTGTGTTAAAGCTTGCGCATCACGGCACACGTACACGCATAAGCGTTTCAAATATTCCTTGCTCATTCCAATACACGTTTCCGGTTATTCTAGAATAAGTAATTACGATCATAATCGAGGCGTAAATTGTTCGATAACAAAGTCATGGTTGTGACACCGATATCGGGAAGATATCGACTGTGTGTCATCTTCAAAGTTAATATTTATGTTGTAATATTGGCGAATGTCCAGCGTTTAATAAGTTGATATTTTTAGAAGACACGGATATATATGTAAATATATATTTAACGCAATATTAATTCAGTTGTTAACAATTGGTAAGTTATAAATTTCTGTATTTTATTAAGCACAAAATAACAAGCCCGCGTTTGATAATAAAAAGTTTCTTACGGAAATAGATATTTTTCCGTGTCAACGACCCTGATAGCCTTGAGTTTTGAGAGAGTGCGATAACGTTTCAAGCGACTGAGGATAAATAATTTACTTGATCTCTTCTCATGTTTCCTGCGTTTGACAATAATATTTTCTACAATGTAATAACACTAATAAATGATTATTCGTTTACAGTGTTTTACAATTCTCTTTAACCCGTCCATCGCTACCAGTTTAAACGAACCACGTTACATTTGCNCTTCTCATGTTTCCTGCGTTTGACAATAATATTTTCTACAATGTAATAACACTAATAAATGATTATTCGTTTACAGTGTTTTACAATTTTCTTTAACCCGTCCATCGCTACCAGTTTAAACGAACCACGTTACATTTGCCATTTTTAATTAAGGAACAATAATAGTTCAAGTGTATTTCTTACAGAGTAATGTAAAATTTAAAAAATACAGTATAAACTATAGTTACACCTGCAGATGTAACGTGTAAACGTAAATCAATATACTGCACGTGTAAAATAAGAATAATACAGCTCTTTATATATTAAAACAGTATGCAAGATGCGAGATAAAGAATGCATATTTATAAACTGGCCCGTCTACATGAAAATTTTGTTTCCCCGTCTAAATTTCTCGCCGACGCAATCTAACAAGATTCTCTCGGATTTGATTTCCGTCGGCCGAATCCTGGTAGAAGAGCATCATATTTATAGTAATATTCGCCCGTCAGCGATGATTCGCACGTTGCGAGACCTGGCTAATCTTCCTAGGCTCCTATGCGGTGTCTCACCTAAAACAAGGCCACCTAATTGTCCATGCAATATTAAAAATACTCCTCGTCCATATAAAAAACGATCTCCAGGACCGTTTGTAATTCGAAAAACAAAAAGGAGTTCGAAAGACTCAAACGTCTGCAGTCGGCAGATTTTCGGAAGCGTACGGTCTTTGGTGGCATGAAAAATTTAGATAGGTCGTTTTAGGCGAGACACCCAGTACACCCCCGACGGAGGGATGGAACGTCCGCGTGTGAGTGTAAGTAGCGTGCGTGTGGGGGTGCGATCAGGTTTGATAGGCGCTTGCGCCCCGCGGCCCGATGACGAGGCCCGATACGCGGTGATACGAGCCGGGCGGGGGTGTGACAAGGACAGGTGGCTCGGGAAGGGGGTGGGAAAGGCAACGGCGATGCAACCCCTGTTTTTCCCGTAATCGTTGCCGCTCGATTCTGCGCCCTGGTTTAGTATACGGGGCGGCTCCTATATTCCTATTCACCTTTTAGCGTTACCCCAGGAGTGCATGAATGGTGATTTAACGCGTGCCGAGGAAAAAGAAGCTTCGCGTCCGGCGGCCGCTGGCCAAGTGAAAGATTTAGAGGATTAGCGTCTAGCCCGGTCGTTGAGCACGATGGTCACGGACAGTGCCAGTCAGGTATGATTCTTTCGAATTTTCCGTAGCCGGAACGTCGCCGGTATCCTCCTTTCTCTCTTTCGATACTGATCGAAGGGGTGTGAACTTCGTATGACACATCGTACGATTTCCCTCTCGAGAAAAGGCACATCGTTCGCTCGCCCCGTTACATAAAGTCTCGCTCGGTTCCGAGGAACACCCGTGGATCTCGAATAATTCTGTCTGATGACCATTGACAGGGCGAGCGAAAAAAGTGTTCGGGAGGGGGTGATTTGTAAGCAAGTACGTATAGCGAGGGTGGACGTTTCATAAGCCGGTTGTCGCCGTGTGAATCACTAGTACGCGAGTATTAATCTTAAACGCGGGCGAACCGTGCGAACAGATGCAAATGATTTAGCGCAGAAGATTCATCAAACGGGATTTGCATAAAACGCGATGATAGGATAAAGGTCACGGTCAAATCACAGCATGTAATGGTACCAATTGCATTATATGCATTGGCTTGTCGGATTTACTTAAACGTTCGGAGTAGACCGGGAATGCAGGAGAATTAGAATGGTAAAATTAATCCCAGTTTCGCAAACGCTTTCAGAAATTTCAATAGAAATAAATATACGCATGTTACACAATATAATAATCAATTTATTTATATATTATACATAGGTGTACGCAGTTATTGCTGATCATAAACATATTTCATTCTAAACGTCAATGTTTAAAATTGTCAGTGGAAATTTTTTTAATAAATACAAAATTAAGGAAAAATATTTAATTTTGCACTGTTTTATGCTTAGGCTGACGACACGACAGCATTCCTTCGTGCTGCTCGGTCTGGGAACCTCGAAAAAGTGATCGAATTCCTCGACACCGACTTAGATATTAATACAGCCAATTCGGTAAATAATTACTCATTCATTAAGCACAGATTTGAAAATTGGCGCACGATATTAATTGATCTGGTGATTCGTATTGCAGAACGGCTTAAATGCTTTACATTTAGCGTCGAAAGATGGTCACGTTGAGATAGTAACGGAATTACTAAAAAGGGGTGCTAAAGTGGACGCAGCCACGAAGAAGGGGAACACCGCATTGCACATAGCTTCGCTGGGTAAGAAGATCGTTCGTATTGTAATTTATGCGTCATTAAATAACTCGTTCCAATATGGTTGCAGCCGGCCAGTCGGAGATAGTAAATATTCTTATTCAATACGGTGCTGCAGTCAATATCCAGTCACAGAATGGGTTCACACCTTTGTACATGGCTGCCCAGGAGAATCACGATCAAGTCGTTAAATTGCTTCTCAGTAACGGAGCCAATCAAAGTCTCGCCACTGAGGTGATGCATTATTTATCAATTATTCACACTGATCCGTAAAAGATTCCTTTTCCAAAATGAATTCATTATTATATCCTTGAGAAAGTTTTTTTTTTTAATAAACTAAATAGCGTGAATACTATTTTAAAAAGAAGCAGTAGTCATTGAGAATATGTAACATGTGTCACAATTAACGTATTATGATTTACAGGATGGATTTACGCCCCTTGCTGTGGCGATGCAGCAAGGACACGACAAAGTTGTCAGCGTTCTTTTAGAAAACGATTCTAAGGGAAAAGTTCGACTACCGGCGCTACATATTGCGGCTAAGAAAGATGACTGTAAAGCTGCCGATCTATTATTACAGGTAAAAATGCGCTTTAATCATTTCTTACTTAAAAGAGGCATAATTCTTCTTCGTGTCCTGGTAGAACGATCACAAGCCAGACGTTACATCGAAAAGCGGATTCACGCCGCTGCATATCGCCGCTCATTACGGTAACGAGGAAATAGCGCGATTATTAATAAAACGTGGCGCCGATGTGAATTATTTAGCGAAGGTAAGATAACACCGGGACCGATGAGGAATACGTATTGCCTGATGATCGCGATCTGTTTTATCAGCATAATATCAGCCCTTTACACGTGGCCGCGAAATGGGGTAAAAACAATATGGTGAAAGTATTATTAGAAAATTCCGCACAAATCGATGCTAAAACTAGGGATGGTTTAACGCCGCTCCATTGCGCGGCGAGATCCGGACACGAACAAGTGATCACCACGCTCCTCGAACATTCCGCACCCATCAGCGCACGGACGAAGGTAATTCACAAATTTTAATCACGAATTCATCGATAAATCATTTTCCCTCGTCTACTGGCTTCAGAATATTTGTAGAACGGTAAACAACGATGTGTTCCTTATTTGAAAAGTGAGTTTAACTCGCTCGTAAACGCGAATGGGAATTTTCAGAATGGACTGGCGCCGCTGCACATGGCATCGCAGGGCGATCACGTGGACGCCGCGAGGGTGTTGTTATACCACCGGGCGCCGGTGGACGAAGTCACGATCGATTATTTGACGTCCCTTCACGTCGCCGCTCACTGTGGCCACGTCCGTGTCGCGAAACTGCTTCTCGACCGAAAAGCCGACCCGAATGCACGCGCTTTGAACGGCTTCACGCCGCTGCACATCGCCTGCAAGAAGAATCGAATAAAAGTCGTCGAACTGCTGTTGAAGCACGGAGCCTCGATCGAGTCGACCACCGAGGTAATCGATCAGTCTCTTATTTAATACTGCCTATAACACATTTCAATCGCAGACAGCTTCTTTCGTTTTCATTTCTCACGTTTTATGATTAATTTCCATTACGACGCTTTCGTCGACAGTCCCCGGTTTAATTAGTGGGAAGAACTAAAATCAGATATATCGTACGTACGTGTACCTACACGTGGGAGTGCTTACATTGATCCCATCTGCATTTAAATAGAACTCTCTAATGAGATGCTATCTTTAGAAAGTTAGTTAAGAGAGACATTTGAAGCAGTTTATACACAATTTAATTATACACGTCAAGAAATGAAACTCGTTTATTAATTATTATAGTAATTAAATAAGAAGACGAGATATAAAGTTATGATTGACGTATAAATCATGTGACAGGTTTAAGAGCATTCTTTTAATAAATCAGTTAATTATTAAAAGACTGGTTAACGGGTATAAGTACTATCACGATGATCATTTCTATGTATCTATCCTAAACGCGCGGAGGCGATTTTTCGAACAGCTGCGGACGTGACGAGAGAAAATGTTAACCGAGAATGCATTATGTATATTTTCCAGTCTGGACTGACTCCGTTACATGTGGCCAGTTTTATGGGATGCATGAATATCGTGATATTTCTACTGCAACACGAGGCGAATCCTGACGTGCCAACGGTAAGGGGTGAAACACCCTTGCATCTGGCAGCTAGAGCTAATCAGACAGATATTATACGAATTTTATTGCGAAATGGAGCCAAGGTCGATGCTCGCGCAAGGGTGAGTAAAGAATAAACGAAACGGTGTTGATGTTGTCAAATTTTCTTGATATCTATGAAGAACATACGAACTTTTAACGAAACAGTACATACAAATGATCGCTTAAAATGTGTTCACTCTTGTTGAATGGTTCGTACATTCCATTAACCAGTCTCGTTACTTTTCGTTCGCTTGCATTATTATTACTGCGTTCTGCTTTCATAGTGCATTATGTTTAGACATCTTCGTTTCGCAATTTTTGTTTTAAATATTTTTCGCAACAGGTAAGGAATTTTTAGCAATGAAGATTTCGAGAAATCTGAAGTATCCCTTGAAAAAATCTGAAAATTTCGAAAAATGCTTCGAATAAAAGTTGTAGGTACTGCTATTACCTGCAAGAAAGGTCATATACAATTTTCTTCTATCTCGAATACTTCAGGAGTAATCGAATAATTTCGTTCATTGCCAAGTACTTCTTGAAGGAAGTTGTATAAGACCTTTGTATCCGAATTACGACTACATATGGGCTGGTATTCATAGTTGTTACTTATTTTTAAAATTGTCAAGCATTTGCTATCCCTGTTTATTCCATATTTTCAGTCCTTGTCTTAAAGGAAACAGGGACTTAAGCAAATGCTTAAGGCGAAAATAAGTTCTGACTATGAATACCAGCTAATATAAGCTTTGTTTTTTAAATATATTACAAAACAGCTGAGTTTAAAGAAAAGGAACTGACTTATGTTCCGAGTCTCACCGACTTCAGTCCATGTCAATCGTATTTACACGATACGGTAATCCTTGCGATTTCTTTTTAGGAACAACAGACACCCTTGCATATTGCATCGCGATTAGGAAATATCGATATTGTTATGCTGCTGCTGCAACATGGTGCGGCGGTCGACACCACCACGAAGGATATGTACACAGCATTGCATATTGCAGCGAAAGAAGGGCAGGAGGAGGTAATGTACAAAGAAATTTCGAAAATAGCGGATTATATCAGCACACAGAGTAGATTGTACTTATTTTGGACGCGGTACCGCGAATACCTTATATAGTTACGTAGTTTTAAAAGTGAAATTCTGCTACACACTCTCTATCTCTCTATCTGTTGTTTACACAGCCTCCTCCTATTTATATCATTTCACACTTTCATTTTGCATCTTGTTTATTAATTTCTCGTTTATACTTGTTATATTTTATGTTAAGTTATTTATCTGTAATGAATTTTAATAAAATTTTTCATCGTGCATCACTTATTATTTACGTTGCCTTCTTTCGACGCTGTGTTTACCGTTCGTCATTATTAAGATCCTTAAAAAAGAAAAATGAATAACCCGACCTCATTATTGTTTATCCCGCCCTCGTATGCTCATTTACCATTTATGTGTATCCGTAAGGTAGTTTTCGTAAGGTAAGGATTCTAATGTTATTCGAAAGTAGACGTGCATCTTGATCCATGGAATGTAATACTAGATTATTTTTTATGTACATTTAATTTAATACCTCGCTTTATCGTAATTGTGTATTTTACAATACTATTTTATATCATCAATCATCAACTTACGTTAGAATATAATATACTATTTCCTTCGATTGAAAGCAATTTATTGAATGCTTATATGAAATTGCTTTTATAATACAGAATGTGAGTATGAGTTGTACAAATTTTATTTCACTGACTATCTTGAAGGTAAGTTCCATATATGTATGAAAGATATAATTACGAATTGCAATTTTAGATAACCATGTTTTTTCGATTGGTTTATTATAATTGAATTTGCGTTTCATTATCAGATCGTGTATCTCATTTGATTTTTCATGTATGTAAAGAGTATTTTGATATAAACTGTAAAATCCCATTTATGAAGGAAGACAAGAATTAATAAATCTCTAAACTGGAGTTTGAACATTTTTATATACAGGTGGCAACTATTCTCGTGGAAAACAATGCTTCTCTTAAAGCTACAACTAAAAACGGTTTTACACCCTTACATATCGCAGCTAAATACGGTAACATGAGCGTAGCAAAGATATTGTTACAAAGAGAGTGCAATCTAGATGTACAAGGAAAGGTTTGTATATATTATTACATTCCTGCATATTATGTCTGGGTTGTTCGGAAAGTTTTTGCCGATTTTTATGAAAAATTTGAAGCGCATTTTAATTTTGACGATACCTGGAATATGATAGTGATTTAATTTTGATGTACATTTATACCTGGAATCTCACTTTTTACAATACACATTTAATTGGTTTTTAATCATTGTGACAAACACCTGTCCTAATGCCAGCTACCAAAACTCGGCACGAACTCTTTCCAGACAACCCAATACTACAGAAGTATTCTTTATTTTTATTAAAATGGAATTATTTAGAAATTAGTCAGCCGTTGGCATTCGCAAATATTTCTCATAGTTAAATGAAGTATAGACAAAATTAAAAAGAATATCAATATACGAATTTTTACTATAAAGTGATGACGAAATATTAATACAATTTATTAAAATATATTTATAAAATCTGTCACATTTGGTTGAAATAATTAGTTTTGAATTATAGAATGACTTCTCAACTATTTTGTCGAATTGATGATTTTATTGTTCCGAAATATTTCAGAATGATATTACTCCGTTGCAATTGGCATGTCATTACGATCATCCGAATGTTGCAAATCTCTTACTGGAGAAAGGAGCGTCTCCACATTTAGCTTCACAAAACGGGCATACACCCCTGCATATAGCCGCTCGTAAAAATCAGGTAAAAACAATTATGATCAGAAAACATTGCTATTGAAATTGTTTAAAACTATTAACTATTAGTACAACTGTTTAATTTCTTAATTTCTTTCCACGTCTCATAAAATTATTTAATAATTGAAGTTTAAGAAAGAGTCACTAATAAAAATTCTGCAGATGGACATTGCTTCAACGTTGCTAGAGAACGGAGCGATCGCCAATGCGGAATCTAAAGCAGGATTCACGCCCTTACATTTAAGCGCGCAAAAGGGACACTACGATATGACGAATCTGTTAATTGAACACGGAGCTGATCCTAATCACAAATCAAAGGTTGAGCAAAAATCATACATATTTCTATATTAAATCTAAACGTTTAGATTGATTTTTATATTATTTTTAATACGTTTGTAACATCAATTCTATTTGCGTCAACATGAGATATTAACACATTCGCGGCCGGCAAATTTTTTCCATTTCTAATATTGAGTACCGGCAAAAATAATGAAATTCTGAAGTTGGTTGCTGCATTTAGAAACAAAAATTGCGGCAATCAGGAATAGAATTTAAAATGACGTGAATTTATTTCAGCGGTCGCAAATATGTTATCTATTATAGTTTGCTAATTTTCCTTTAATTTATTATGAACAGAACGGTTTGACCGCGTTGCACCTGTGCGCCCAAGAGGATTTCATTAAAGTGGCCTCTATCCTCGTTAAAAACGGTGCAAACGTGGAAAGCGAGACCGAGACCGGATATCGGCCGATACATATCGCAGCGCATTTCGGAAATTTGTCGATGATCCGATTTCTGTTGAAACACAATGCAAGTATCGACGTGAAAACTAATCAAAATTACACACCGCTTCATCAAGCTGCTCAGCAAGGTCATGCCCACATTGTTACCGCTTTGCTAGAAGGAAACGCATCTCATAAAGCACGCACCAATGTGAGTAACATTTTTATATTAAACAGATGAGAAAGTTATTCTGTCTTAAAAAGAAAGCAAATATTTCTAATGATAAAAAATAATAAAAATGCGCTGAGTGCATTAAACGACAGAACTTTCTGATCGACTTAATATATTTCTGTTTTATAATTCTTCATCTATTGAAGTTATATTAACGTAAACGAGAAAAATGAAATAATTATTTTAGGACGGTTTAACTGCGTTGAACATAGCTCAAAAATTGGGATATATATCTGTCATGGAAGTGTTGAAGGGCCTGTCTTACGACACACTGGCACCGGATAATAAAAATTGGGACGAGAAGTACAAAGTAATTGCACCCGAAAGTTTGCAGGAAACTAGTTTCATGTCCGACTCCGACGACGAAGGAGGTACACACAGTCATTTAAAAAAAAAAGGAAACGAGATCTATAATTAGTATTAATTTAAAGGTTCAGACGCGTTGATCAGCGAGCAGCCGTATCGATACCTGACGGCGGACTTGATGAAGAGTTTGAGGGACGATTCCCTGCCGATCGACGTTACGCGGGACGACCCTGTGCACAGACAAGGTAAAGACATATTTAAGCTCGCCGTTAAGTGTCACCTCATCATTTTACGTAATCTATCGAATTGTTTGTGACTAGTCACAAAAGAAGAGAAACAGGAGTTCACTCAAAGCAATAATTATTGTCTAGCAGAAAACTTTGATACTGACGGATTTAATCTGGGGTATGTACGGAACATTTCACGAAAACCGCTACCGATACGCTATTTTCATACCGCTTTATTAAGTATAAACACGCCTATTTATATAAAGCTTGTCGTGTGAATTATTATTATTAATCGAAGTGAACATTTTTCATTTACACAGCCGGCTTCATTTCAGATCGTAAGTAACCTTCGACGATGATAACATTTCTCACGTGTTCCAATGATTAGAGTGAAAAATAGAGGAACTAACGCTCTCCGCTATACACTTTTTTTTATACATTTTTTTACAGTTTTCAGTGTGATCACTAAAACCATTTCACGTATAACGGGCAAAGTCCTGTTCACGATTCCTAATTCCAGTAAAATTGTAATTTGTACTGTTCGAACGGTTCACCGTTGCACTGCGAAATGAAATAGCGGAAACAAAAACCAGTTGAACTTATAGATTTCTAGTGAGCTTCTTGGTGGATGCTCGCGGAGGCGCGATGAAAGGGTGCAGGCACAGTGGCGTACGGATAATCGTGCCACCGCGAAGAGCGACGATGCCGATTCGCGTCACGTGCAGGTTGATAAAACCGAACAAAATCGCAAATCCTCCTCCTTTGATGGAGGGCGAGGCTTTGGCGACTCGCATTATAGAGATGGGACCAATTCGCGCGACGTTCCTGGGGTAACTATCCCTTCACCCACATCATATTCTGAATTAATATAAAATCGTATAATGTTGCGTATCAATTCTAGACCTGTGTTGCTGGACATACCGCACTTCGCGTCTATTCGAGGGAAGGAGAGGGAGATTATCATTCTGAGAAGCGAGAACGGAGAGACTTGGAAGGAACACGACAATTCCGACGAGAACGACACGACGCTCTTGAATACTTCATATGGTAGGGCATTTTTTAAATAATTCGTATTAATCAGAACATTTTAATTCACGTTTTATACGAGAGATAAATCTACTGCTCCTGTTTTACAGATCCTCAAATGAGCGCTGCGCACTCTGGCAGGATCACTCGCATAATAACGACGACTTTTCCTCAGTACTTTGCTATCATTACGAGAATTAAGCAGGAAGTTCACGTAATTGGTTCCGAGGGTGGAATTGTAACTTCGAGCGTTGCTAGTGACGTTCAAGCCGTATTCCCGCCGGGCGCCTTAACGAAGAAGATCAAAGTTAGATTACAGGTGAATCCAGTCAATCTTAATTAACTTTGTAAAATTTATTTCTGTGATAAAAGAACAAATCTTCTAGAGATTAAAAAATAAATTAATGCAAATGAATGGATTAAGATTAAGGACTGGCTATACAGTCAATCCCAAAAGTATATGTACCTGTGTATGTGACCCATACACATAATCATGCATATACGTGTACCTCAGTTATATCTATATGTATCAGTATTTGTTGCTATGTTAACAATAGTTGTGCCACGTTTCCGTCCTCTGTTCGATGAATTTGTAATTGTTTTATTATATTTTAATCAATAACTTTCTTTAAAATTCATGAATGATGATTATTTTTTTAGAAACTTGTTCGTAAAACACTGGCATTTCGATATGAACTTTTTTTAAGAGTTTCTTTTCGTTTTTCCTGGATTATTTTTGAAATCAAAGTAAAATTTTCCTTAGGTTATTGCTGATTACCATAAGATTTTAAATCACTATAATTTTGCAAAAAATCCATGAATTTTGATTAAAAATTTTACAGGTAGTTTTTTTAATGATAATAGGAATCTATAATAACAAATTCAACATGCTCGTATCGTTTAAATATATCGCCCATACATCCTTAAATGATCAATAAATGAGAATCGATTAATTTTGAAGAATCGTTTTAACGATAAATAAATCTTTTCTTTTTTTTTTTAGGCACACTTGATACCAGCAGAACTCACAGCTAAATTACTAGGCAATTGTGTGGCCGTGTCCCCGGTAATAACCATCGAACCGCGACGCCGGAAGTTCCATAAACCGATCAGTCTCACGATACCTGTGCCCCAAGCTGCCAACAAAGGGATGATAAACCAATACGGTGGCGGAACCCCGACTTTACGTCTTCTTTGTAGCATCGCAGGTAAAGAAAACGTCCCTTTCACCGAAACCTATTCTTCCCTGTCTCTGTTAATTATTTGGAAAATGCCCAAAGGTGGTACCAATGAATCACAATGGGAAGACGTTACCGGCTCGACACCTCTGACTTTTATGAATGACACGGTGTCTTTTACTTCTACTGTATCCGCACGGTTTTGGCTAATGGACTGCAGAAACATAGAAGCGGTCCCAAAAATGGCCACTGAGCTATACGAAGAATCGTTATTCGTGCCATATATCACCAAGTACGTATTAATATCGGTATTAATCTAATTAATATTCAGAATAGTTCACTCGTTTCTATAATTAATTTTTTTTATTAAAGTTTTGTTATATATTCGAAACGAATGGACGTGCTCGAAGCGACGTTGAGAGTACTCTGTATGACGGATGGGAAAGAAGGGATGCATACTTTGGAGAGGCAAGAAGAATTCGTTGAAATTGTAAAAAGCCGCGACGTTGAAGTGAGTATTATTAACAGATTGTTGTCGGGTTACATATTTTTATGGTTTTTGCAATCTCTCACTACATCCGCATCTACTGCGTTTACTGATAATTGAGTTTGACTAAGCACTTATTATACTCATTGATACGTATCATTATTTCAAAGTACGTATTCTTCTCATGTGTTATTTTCTCTCGTTAATTACAATTGAAATAATAAAGATTCGATAAAGATCCAGATTAACTTTTTGAGAAATGGACGTTTCTTTTACAGGCGCTGGATGGAAAAGACCTTTACATCGAGTTCAGCGGGAATTTGGTGCCTGTGACGAAGTCGGGCGCCCAGTTGAAGTTCACTTTCAAAGCTTTCCGACAGAATCGTCTGTCGTTCCACGTGAAAGTGAAAGACCCGTTGTTAGACCCGGTGGCTAGAATGCTGTTCATGCGAGAGCCGAAAATCGCGAAGGGAGAGCCGCCCCAGCAGCCGATTTGCGTGTTAAATATTGTTCTTCCAGAGATGATAACTAAGCTCGAAAAGCAAGTGAAAGGTAAAGTTTCCAGTCGTGTAAAAAAATATACACAAAAATTACAAGGGGATACAAAACTTAATGTTCTCTTTTTGCAATGTGAAGATTCGAATATTATCAATCAGAAATTGGATACTTATGAATCGAAATACAAGAAGGAGCATAAAGAGAAACGCGACGAACCTAAGGACACTTCGCCCTCTGAAACGAAATTTATTACAGACACGTTGCAAAAGGAAAGAACAGGTATGACTTTTTTTTTTTATTTCTTTTCTAGATTAAACGAATGATAACGTTGGAGCAATGAGACTTCCACTTTCGCAAAATTCGAACATTTTAATGAATCCGGGAATTAGTGAATGTTAAATACTGATTCAACTGTGAATAGTTTAAACAGTCGGACGCAATGAGACGATCCATTTGACTGAGAGATCAAATGCAAGGTGCAAAAAAGAAAATTTACGTAAGCATCGTTACAACATACAAATTGCTTTAACATCATCATAATTTTACGTGGTCCAAGCGGACGAACGACTTGATGACAAAAGTGGCCTTGGAGTTCTTAAATCAATTCGACAGTAAGACGTGAGAGAAAAGAAAAGTTGTCCTTAAAGGAATTTCGTTTTGTACGAGGTAGCACAATTCCATCGTAATTCTATTTTCGTTTAAGAGGAAAAGACAATCTGCTTACGGCTCGAGCATCGAGTGAGGCTTCTTTAAATTTAATTATACGCGTAACACTATCAACAAACGTCTAACGTTACCTATGACGAATGCCTGTTTAGTTTGATCTGAACCTCCGCTCGAGACACTACCCGTAAAAGCAATCTTCTTTGTACGTACCATCCTACCGCCTCGTACATGTGAGTCTACTTTTTGAGAGAGAGAGAATTACGATTTTAACAACCGTTTGGTTTCCGTTTGATTTAACATCAATTTTATATAACACATTTTTGTATTTCTTTTTTAAACATTAATTTCTCTTTCGTATTACCATTTTCAGTTTCAGGTTTTTTTAAGTTCTTTAGTAATTTGCACGTAAGATCTGCGCGATAAGTTTAACTAAATAAAAAACGGAAGGGAAACTCGAGGATTGCTTAAGAAATAAAGAAGAAGATCTCTTCTCAAGAATATCGTAATGGAAGAGTCGAGTGATCAGACTGAGAAGGTTGAAACAGAAAGTACGACGAGCAGAAATGAGAACGGATTATGCCCGGACAATGCCGCGACCGAGAAAGAAGCCAAGGAGTGTCCGCACGAGCCTTCGAGCCCGTCGAAAACGAAAGACGGCGTCACAGGCACGAAAGTGAAACGCAAAGTGCGGTCGACGCGGAAGAAGCTGAACGCGATGATCAGCAACGCGTCGTTATACTTCTCGGACACGGACTCCGAGGGCGAGTTAACGACGATCAACGCTCCGGTCAGATCGATGAGCATCGCGGAGGAGCCGCAGGGGCCCACTATTTCCATAACGACGGACGACGCGGAACCCGTCGCCGAGTTCGAGCCGGCGAACATCTTGTCGCCCGACGACAGGAGCCCTTCTCTCCGCAGCTTCGTGGACAATCTCACGGACATAGACGAGATTTACCCGAGCGACGCGGAGAACGAGCAGAAGGAGACGCTGAAGGTCGGCGAGTCGTCCTGTCAGGGTGAAACGGATCTCGAGGACTTCGAGGGCGAGGACGAAGTGCAGTCGACGATCTTCGTGCGGCCGAGGTCAGACATATTCTGCGATTACAGCGGCGAGACGGTGACGACCAAAGAGGGCGACGGCCCGTTCTCTGTAGAGGTGAGGAACAAGATGTACCTCGAAGAGGCGCCGCGTGACGAGCGCGAGCCCACGCCAGACATCGTCGTCGAGTGTAATACCGACGAGGAGGACATGGACTTGTCGGGCGAAGAGGAACTGGACGAGGCGTGCTGCACTCAGAAGGAGCTCTTGGAGGACTTAGACGTCCTCACGGCCTCGTTGGTCGTCATGAAAAACGTCAATAAGATGGAAAACATGCTGAACGTCAAAGATGGTAGCGACGACGGCGTTAGCGATTCTCATACCGACGTTGAAGACGTAGACAATTAAAAACACGGATTCGGGGGACAGAGGGAAACTGCACTGACGAAACATGACGCAAGAATTGACTGTTATACGTTGTCACTTATTCAATATATATGTTAATATTTTAGACAGAGTTAAATCTGCTTATTACTATGAAAAGAAAACTATTGCAAAAATGAAAATCATAAATATTTTTGTAATGTTAACTATTTTTAGAATAAGTATTTTCGGCGATAAATGTTAATTTAACGAGAGCAAATTTATACTATATTGTGTTCACGTGATCGATTTCATTTTCTATGAGATTCATTCCTTTTTGCACCATTGCTTTGGGTAATGAAATTTTTGCAATTTTTTATGACACACTGGAACATTAGATTCGGATAATTGAAAATTAGCTGAAACCGTGAGGAGTCGCAGGAATTTACTAGACTTCGATGTTATCATTTGGTATTAACACAATCTTCTGTACTTGTACTTGCAGACAAAACTGCCGTCCTGAACATTATCATAGACAACCGTATGGGCTATTAAATTTAAGTCAAGGACTAATAATATCCACGGATAAATGATCCTAATAAAAAGAGAAAGAAAGTATATAATTACAGTTGAGAGAAACGATTTTAGAGTTTACGTGTATATTAAACGTTATGCTTAAAGTGCTGTGCGCATGTTACGAGTTCAAATATATTTTTGACATTGTGTTTATTTTTGAGAAAAGGAAAAAAAAACAAAAAAAGGAGAACAGAGTTGTTATATATGTGTACGGTAACAGAGTTTACGATAGTGTTGTGTCGATTAACAATCTCTCGAGCAGAGTATATACTTATATCAGAGTTATAGTATATTAAATAGAGAACAGAGAACGCTTCTAATAGCAACGTGATAGTTCACACACTCACACTTACACGCCTACACCAGGAAAAGAAATTGTAAATAATACGAAGAGGAAGGGGAAGAATGTATTACATTATCACATGTAATTACCTTAATAAAAAGTAATATGAGCATAATTCTTGGTTGTTCTAGATGCTGTCACTATCCACGAATTCCTTGCGCAAAAAGCGGCTTGTTCCCTAGAATCTGTAGATGCTAGTTATCCCAGTAAAGTAGTCGGGCAGGAGGAAGATTTGTCGCCGAGCGTCGAGAGACAGACCTACTCGGAGAAGAGGAAGTTCTGGGAGGACATATCGAGGAAGCGGGAGAGTTACCAGCGGTCAGAGTCGGAGATATCGCGCACGTCTCAGTTGACGGTGAACGAGAGCGACAGCGACTACGTGCCGAATGTCGTCACGGAGGACAACACGGCGGACATGGTCCAGGACCTGGAGAAGTCGGAGACGATGGAGGATTTGAACGTGCCCGACATATCCGAGTGCTCCGTGGCGGAGAAGGCTCAATATTTCGAAGAGCAGATACAGAAAGAGATCACCAAGGCCCCGGCCAAATTGTATCAACAGGACTCTGTCAAATCTGACAAGGATAAACCGGTGAAGATTCACGTAGAGAAAGAAGAGAAGTACGTGATCGAGAAGGAGACCGTCGAAGTCGAGCATAAAGAAAAGAAGGAAGAGAAGAAACTTGATGCTGAAGATGAAAAAGAGAAGGACGAGAGTAAAGAAGTTCACGAAGAACCGAGCATATCTAAAAAAGAGGTGAAGAAAGAAGACGTAACGGCAGAGGAGGATAAACAGATTCCAAAGGAAGTAAGTAAGCCTGTGTCCAAGAAAGAAGAGGTAGTAGAAACTGTTAAACAAGTGAAGGAAGAGAAGCTTGTGAAAGTTGAGATAGTTGATGAAA
This sequence comes from Ceratina japonica, assembly GCA_019453355.1. Lineage (NCBI taxonomy): Eukaryota > Metazoa > Arthropoda > Insecta > Hymenoptera > Apidae > Ceratina > Ceratina japonica. The sequence goes on from SMSR01008707.1 coordinate 62,849, forward strand.
AAGAAAAAGTCAAGCAGATTCCAAAGGAAGAAACTATTCCTAAAACGGAATTGAGGAAAGAAGAAATAGTTAAAATTGAAAATATAGTCGTGGAAGAGGCTGAGCGGATTCAGAAGGAAATAAGTGTACCTGAAGAGGAGAAGAAAGTAGAGAAGGTTGAAGAACCGATGGAACAGAAAGTACCTGAACAGGTTAAAGATGTAAAAGGGGAGAAGGAAGAGATTAAAGAGTCAATTGTTGAGATTGTACAAGAATCAGTAAGAAGCGAAAAGGAAATCGCAGACGAAGAGAAAAGGATATTAGAAGAGACAATTGAAAAGGTGGAGGAAAAGCCTGCTCAAGAAATCAGTGCAAAGGAGCTTAAACAAGAAAGGGAAAAGGAAGTGGATGAATCCATTGAAAAAATAAAGGAAGAGGAAGTGAGCGCAGAAAAAGAACTGAAAGCCACTGTGCAAGAAGAGATGGTCAAAGAAAAAGAAGAAGAAAAGAAAGAAGACGTAAAACCAAAGATCGTAGAAGAAAAGAAAGAAGACGTGAAACCAAAGATCGTAGAAGAAAAGAAAGAAGACGTGAAACCAAAGATCGCAGAAGAGAAGAAAGAAGACGTGAAACCAAAGGTCGTAGAAGAGAAGAAAGAAGACGTGAAACCAAAGGGCGTAGAGGAGAAACATGAAGCAGTAAAAGAAACACCAGTGAAGAAGGAAGTCACAGAAACGAAAGTACAAGAAGTAACCGCAGAAGAGTTAAAAGATATACGAGAATCTGTGGGCATGGAAGGTGACATCATGAAGAGAGAAACGCAAGAGGCTTTCGCCGAGTTGATCGCGCAAGGAAGGCCGGAAACACCGGAAATCAAAACGTTGGATGTCGTCCAAGAGAAGACGAGTGGGAAACGCGTTGTGACGGAAGAAACTACTATTTTCTACAAAGTACAGGAGGACGGCTCGCTGGTACAAGAACAGGTATTAAAAGCGATTCGAGTGGAAGGAGCGGCCGACGGCGAGGGTGCAACGAAGGTGTTCGAGAGGACCGTCACGGAGGGAGTCCACGAAATGAGAATGATCGGCGACGTCAAACCCGAAGATATGAAAAAGGAGATGCAAGAATTTTTAGAACTAGAAAGGAGAATGGGAATCGAAGAACCGGTGCCAATGAAAAAGGAAGAAGATTCCGATAAGAAGGTGACTGAAATCGAGGATAAGGCGAAGAAAGAGTCTCGTATTCCCATCTCGATGGCGAAGATGGACAAAGACAGAGCTCAGAAGGAAGCGAAGCCCAAAGAAACGAAACCGGCATTGGATAAACCCGATGACAAAGAGCCAGACGAAGATATTTCTCCGACGACGAGGAAGAAGGAGTTCGAGTCTCGAATTCCGAAACGCGTCATAGACGTGAAGCCAACCGAGAAACCTGGGAAGAAAGATACGCATATTAAGAAAGAGAGCGAGTACACGATAACGGAGAAGAAATCGAGCGAGGAAGTGACGTCGAAGGAGGAACATTTAACCAGAAAGAGCGAGACGCAAACGTTCTCCAAAGCTTTCGCCGAATCAGGCCCGGAAGCTTTCAAGATGTTCGAGGATATGGATAAAACGAAAAGTGAATTCGCGANCGTTGTGACGGAAGAAACTACTATTTTCTACAAAGTACAGGAGGACGGCTCGCTGGTACAAGAACAGGTATTAAAAGCGATTCGAGTGGAAGGAGCGGCCGACGGCGAGGGTGCAACGAAGGTGTTCGAGAGGACCGTCACGGAGGGAGTCCACGAAATGAGAATGATCGGCGACGTCAAACCCGAAGATATGAAAAAGGAGATGCAAGAATTTTTAGAACTAGAAAGGAGAATGGGAATCGAAGAACCGGTGCCAATGAAAAAGGAAGAAGATTCCGATAAGAAGGTGACTGAAATCGAGGATAAGGCGAAGAAAGAGTCTCGTATTCCCATCTCGATGGCGAAGATGGACAAAGACAGAGCTCAGAAGGAAGCGAAGCCCAAAGAAACGAAACCGGCATTGGATAAACCCGATGACAAAGAGCCAGACGAAGATATTTCTCCGACGACGAGGAAGAAGGAGTTCGAGTCTCGAATTCCGAAACGCGTCATAGACGTGAAGCCAACCGAGAAACCTGGGAAGAAAGATACGCATATTAAGAAAGAGAGCGAGTACACGATAACGGAGAAGAAATCGAGCGAGGAAGTGACGTCGAAGGAGGAACATTTAACCAGAAAGAGCGAGACGCAAACGTTCTCCAAAGCTTTCGCCGAATCAGGCCCGGAAGCTTTCAAGATGTTCGAGGATATGGATAAAACGAAAAGTGAATTCGCGACTGTTACCTCTAAGGTCGATCACGAGAGGTCGACTATGTTAGAAAAGAAAGAAGTACTGTCTTCGGAGATATCCACTGGTAAAGATAAAATCATTACTTTAGAAGAGAAGGAACAAGTAGAAAAGAAGAAGCTGTCCGAGTCGCAGCTGAAGAAAGAGTCGCCGACTGAAACTCTAGAGGAAAAAGTGAGCAAGAGCGAAGAATCAGACAAGACTGCGGTTCAGAAAATGTCGATGAACCTGACGGAAACGCAGGAGGTGATAGACGCGAGCGCGTCTGAAAAGAGAGCCGAAGCGAAGAAAGAAGAGACGTTCAAAAGACTATCGGACGAAGAGGGTGTCACGACTCGCGAGGCGGGTAGCACAGTTCTAAGAGAGAGCGACGCGGAAGTGGCCATTCGAATAAAGAAAGACGTTTCCGGAATGGAGGAAGACGCGACGAGAACGGTGGAAGGCGAACCGAGAACGGAGAAGATATCGAGAACCAGATTCGCAGACGCGGACATAGAGACGGTTGCTCAAGGAGAATCGCACAAGGAGACGAAAGAGAGCTTCGACGTGACGGAGTTCGTGCCGAGCGAGAAAAAGGCCAAAGAGAAAAAGGAGCCGAGCACGTCGGAGGAGAGTTTAGAAGAGAAGCAGCGGCAGAAGTTTAAAGAGATCGAGGCGCGGACCATAGCCGAGACTCTGATCCAGTCGATCGAGAGCGAGATCGAGGCGAAATCGGCAGCCGATTTGAAAGCAGAATTATTGAACAAGGGATACTTAGAGCAGATCATCAGCGAGAGTACCGAAACCGATCACGAGAAGCTAGCCGACGATTTAACCCGGAAGTTCGAAANGGCCGATTTGAAAGCAGAATTATTGAACAAGGGATACTTAGAGCAGATCATCAGCGAGAGTAGCGAAACCGATCACGAGAAGCTAGCCGACGATTTAACCCGGAAGTTCGAAAGTATCATGAAGAAATCGATGGACAAAGATGACGCAGACCGGAGATTGAGATCGTCCATGCAAGAAGAACTCCAGGAGATGACCTCGTCCGCTAGAGACAGTATAAGCGTGAGCGAAGACATAACGAGAGACGAGGAATCGTCCCCGCACGAGAAAGAAGAAAGCTACCCTCTGTCGTCCTCTCAAGCAAAAGGACTGGACATGGACTTCACTATGAGTCCCAGTAGTATATCCGAGCCGATCGAGGTCGAGAGCGAGCTGGACATAAAGGACCTGGAGAGCGAATCGAAGCCGACTCTGAGTCCGCAGTCGGAGAAGCAGCGATCGACGAAGTCGAGCAGCCAAGTGGAATTGCAGAGAGATCTTCCAAGCGACATAAGCCTTCCGCATGATAAGATCCTTTCCGAGATGTCCGGTGCCAGGGTCCTGGAGATCCACGAGCCCGGCATGGACAGTTATTCCAGGGATGACTCGGTGGACATGCCGTCTCTGGAGATGGACGAGCACAAGGTGTCCGAGCAGACCAGTAGAGGAATCCCGTCGCTTCACGAAAGTGCCACCGATTCGTTCGAAAGACTGGATTCCGCGAGGGACATAACCATCAGCCCTAGCACTGTGTCCGAGGACACGAACGTGGATTATTCGTTGGTGCAAGAGCCGTCGTTGCAGAGGGATCGTCCTCCGGCGATAATCACGAGAAGGGCCGATAGTTTCGAGCTCGAGAGTCCGCCGTTGATTTCTCCGAAACCGAAGGTCCGCGGTTTGGAGATTAAACCTATCAATTGGATGATCGGCGACGAGAAGATCGAGATATCTGAGACGCTGCAACCGTCGCAGATTTTTAACCAGGAATTGGAAGCGTATGAGAAGAAGAAGGAGCGACTGTCCTCGCTGGACGGGTCGACCGATCACGAGCAGGAATCGGGCACTAAATCCTCGGAGGACGTTAGCGTGATAGAGTCGACGAGAGAGCACAGACCGGAAGACGTTCACGGTCCAGCGAAGACGAAGTTTACAGTGATTCGTGTCACCGAGCCTGACTTCGATAGTGAATTAGTGGAGAAGAAGTTGGAAATCAGTTGTCAGGAACTGGTAGACACGTTGCGACGCGAGTACGAAGCGAAAACGCCGATCAAGGAGTACGAGGAGACTTTGCGCGAAGAGATTTCTAGCCAGCAAGCTGGAGAATCGAAAGAAGTCGAGGAAGAGGTGTTTGAAAAAGAAGAAGTCAGTGTTAGTGCAGACGAACCCGTTGAAAAAGGTGAAAAAGAAGGAGAAGAGAAGAAAATCGAGGTCGAAAAGAAGATCGACGAGGTGAAGAAGAAAGAGGAGGTAGTTTCGAAGCCAGAGATGGAGTTGAAACTGGAGAGAACGGCGAAGCCGGAGGAAGAGGGCGGGAAACTGGAGCACAAGGCACCGGAAGCCGACAGGCCAGCGCGGACGGACGACGTGAAGGAATGGACGGAAACGTGTTTGTCTAAGCTGAAGCCGTCGAGCGACGAGTACAAAAGGCATATGGAGAAAGCTACCGAGAAGCACGACAAGCACGACAAGCACGACAAGCCTGGAAGATCGACGACAGTTCCTTCCGACACTTGTGCCTTTAAAATAAAAAAAGACGATCACCCCTCTAGTGTTGATTTAAGCGCGCGCTACGCTATAAGCGTTCTAGATCAGGTAGTTAAAAAGGAGATAGCCGAGGTGAAGGAGTCGCTGGAGGCCGCTAAGCAGGATCTGATCGAGGAGCTGAGCGAGAACAGCGAGACTGTGATCCAAATCAAAGACTCCCCGTCGGAGTTCCGGTTCAAGCTGCAACCCGAGTCCATTCCGAACGATTTACCATTTTTATACACACCCTCGTATCCCGAAGCTGAAACGCACGAACCGACCGAGCCGACCGACGCGAAGAGAGAGTCTCCGGTCGACAAGTCCGAGGCGAGGGACGTCGCGGCCGAGAGTAAAACGGAGGCCGAGGAATCTTCCAGCAGCCTCGAGGAGCCGCCGCGGCCGTCGAGGGAGGACGCACCTGTGATTAAAACCGAAAAGTCTGACGAAGAGACTGCTGCGATAACCGTCCAAGATGATACGAAAGACGACGACGAGGATCACCCTAGTCCCCTGCCCGCGAGCATATCGGGATCGGACGTAGACAATAAAGACGAGAGTTCTTCTCTGGCCCTGCCGCGTCCCGTGCTCCGAAGACGACACAAACCCGGGCGCAGCTCCAAGCATCCCGTTTCCGAGAGTGACCTGGACCTCGGTTCCAGTTCCGGGGAGAGCAGCAATTACCAGTCCTGCGAGTACGAGAGCAGTAGCCGGCCCAGCTCGTCCGACGTGGAGGCCATGCAATCCTGCGGCCTGCCCTCGGGCACGGCGTCGGAATACGAGACTGCGATGATGTCCTTCGAACACTCGTCCACTTCGAAACCGACCTCGCAGGAGTACCACACCGCCGCGACTACGATGAGCTCGCGAGAGTCCATGAAATCGCTGACTTCGTTGAGTTCGGGCCACCTAGGCAGTATCGACAGCACGAGCGAGTTGTCCGAGACTCTCGTACCCTCCGAAGGTGAGGCGGACAAGGAGGAACTGGAGGAGAATCTGAACGGTGCCCTCGGAGAGGAGCACACCGACTCGTCGGACTCGTCGGGCAGCGAGATACCCATTGACGAGCCGGGAGATCAGATTTATAGCAGCTCCGTACCTTGTCGCATGAAACGGTCGTCCGAAATGATTTTCCCTCAGGTCGCCGACGAGGCGGCCGCCGAACCCGAGGCCAAGCAAGAGTCGACGAAGGAGACGAAGGAGACGAAGGGCGTCGACTTCGCCTCGTCCACTTCGGCGGTTTCGCCGACCGCGCTCAAGTCCGTGGACATAATGACCGCGAGGGTGTCCGAGGACGGCGTGCAGAGCGTGTGCACTCAAGTGATCTCGACTCAGGCTTCGGAGACTGATTTACCCGAGAAGGCCGACGACAGCGAAGCTCTAGATGTGGAGATGATCGAGAAGGATACCGAGGAAGCCGACTCGGCGGCGGCGGAGGCCGAGTCGGAGGTGCATAAGTACGCGGCAACAGGTGTCACGAGCGAAAGCCCTGAAATGTCGACTCAGACGTCGACGTCGATAATGCAACAGGCTAGCATGTCTACGTCTTCGACGTCCGCCGTGTCGATCGACACGGTCGTGGGCAAAGAGAAGTCCGACCGTCACTCGCCGGACAGTGATTCGTTCGAGATGGTCGACAAGCCGGACATCATCGACGACTTCGTCGTGATCGAAGAAGTGGGCAAAGAAGCGGAGGAGTACGATTCCGAGGGTAAGAGTATACGAATCAGTGCCATTCCCCAAGTCAGCGGCAAGCAGTACGACCGAGATCTGGAGAACCTGATAGCCGAGAAGAAGGAGGAGGGTCAGGAATCGTCGAGTCAAACGTCGAAGAACAACGAGTTGTTCGAATTCGAATGCGAGGAGAGCCCTCCGCAGATTTCTAACGACGATCAGTATTCTCAATCGTATTCGGACGACGAGCAGTACGAGGGTGGGAAGAAGTGGATGGAGATGCAGTTCCAGGCGGAGACGCGGGCGTACGATATCGAGTACGACCGCGGGCCGCTGGAGGACATCAAAGAAGAGGAGATCACCGACTTCGAGGCTGGCAGTAGTAGATTCGGGAGTCTAGGCAGCCACAAGGAGTCGATAGGCAGCGTCGGCAGTATGCGTGGCAGTCTCGGGAGCACGCCTGACTACGACGTGTTAGCGGGGAAGAAGTACTTCACTAGACCGACGGACCACGACAACGTGTCGCTGAGCTCGTTGCAAGAGTTCGAGCACCTGGAGAGCGCGGTGGCCGCTGAGAACTCGAAGAAGCTGCAGCAGTGCGGCTCGCACGATTCCGTGAATAACGGTAGTCTTCCAAGGAGGTACATGGCCAGCCGCTCGGGACACGGCGACGACATCTCGCTGTCCTCTCTAAAGGACTTCGAGGGACTGGAGAAGGCCTGCAGGGAGGCGCATTTAATAGAACTGCGCGCTAGGGAAGAGGAGGATTTGCTTGAGCACGAGAGTCCTGAGAACAAGTACAAATTGGAGAACTTGCCGCGGACGAGAGTCGAGACGAGCACGACGGGCTCGTTCAACGCGAGCACGTCGGGCTCCGACGATTACGAGAAGAGAATAAAAGAGATCGACGAGATCATACGGATAGCTCAGTCCAACGTAGAAAAATTCGACCGGCAGGACGACACGACGGACGACGTCTCGCAGATCGAGATCACCGACGCTGGTGTGGCTCAGGTTATGCAGCCTGCGCCGAAGCCCGAGGAAGCGGAATTGCCTGTGAGGGAAGGGAACATCATGGAGACCAGCACGGACTCCCTTGAGCTGGAGGACAACATGGACAAGAAGCATCACCCGTTGTGTCGGAGCTCCGACTCGTTGGAGATGAAGACCACCCTCGACTTCCCTTCGCTCAGCTCCGATTCGTTGAACAACGTGCGAGACGCGAAGGAGACGCAGTTGGAGGCGGCTGGTCACGCGGGCGACGCCAGACGCATCTCCTCGGATTCGCTGGACATGCCTCTGCTCGAGCAACAGGGAAGGGCGAGCCACGACGACGACCATTCGGTCACGTCGGACAATTCTCTGGAGCAGAGACCGGAAGCGGAGGCTGACAGAAGCGATCAAGCGAGGGGACCGAGCACATAGGAATATTTTCGTAGGTAAGTGAGAGAAAATTATTCTATTCTGTAGATTCACGTCGCTGAACGTAACTGAATTATTTTGTTGCAGATAGTGGACCANCAACGGTAGTCTTCCAAAGAGGTACACGGCCAGCCGCTCGGGACACGGCGACGACATCTCGCTGTCCTCTCTAAAGGACTTCGAGGGACTGGAGAAGGCCTGCAGGGAGGCGCATTTAATAGAACTGCGCGCTAGGGAAGAGGAGGATTTGCTGGAGCACGAGAGTCCTGAGAACAAGTACAAATTGGAGAACTTGCCGCGGACGAGAGTCGAGACGAGCACGACGGGCTCGTTCAACGCGAGCACGTCGGGCTCCGACGATTACGAGAAGAGAATAAAAGAGATCGACGAGATCATACGGATAGCTCAGTCCAACGTAGAAAAATTCGACCGGCAGGACGACACGACGGACGACGTCTCGCAGATCGAGATCACCGACGCTGGTGTGGCTCAGGTTATGCAGCCTGCGCCGAAGCCCGAGGAAGCGGAATTGCCTGTGAGGGAAGGGAACATCATGGAGACCAGCACGGACTCCCTTGAGCTGGAGGACAACATGGACAAGAAGCATCACCCGTTGTGTCGGAGCTCCGACTCGTTGGAGATGAAGACCACCCTCGACTTCCCTTCGCTCAGCTCCGATTCGTTGAACAACGTGCGAGACGCGAAGGAGACGCAGTTGGAGGCGGCTGGTCACGCGGGCGACGCCAGACGCATCTCCTCGGATTCGCTGGACATGCCTCTGCTCGAGCAACAGGGAAGGGCGAGCCACGACGACGACCATTCGGTCACGTCGGACAATTCTCTGGAGCAGAGACCGGAAGCGGAGGCTGACAGAAGCGATCAAGCGAGGGGACCGAGCACATAGGAATATTTTCGTAGGTAAGTGAGAGAAAATTATTCTATTCTGTAGATTCACGTCGCTGAACGTAACTGAATTATTTTGTTGCAGATAGTGGACCATCAAAGTGAAATATGTTAAGACATTGGTTCTCGAGGCTACAACGATGTATTATCGAACCAAATGCTTTACGTATACATATATACCTACATGCAGCATGACGCGGAGAACGATAACGTACTAAAAGGCAGTACTCGCGTGCGCTGTGCATACGCAAGGTATTAACGCAATTTGTTTTTATTTTACGCGATGTTTTATATATAAAAGGAAAGGAGGAGATTTGTTTTACGCTTAAGTCGAGTAGTTATGGTCTCTGAAATATAACACTGTTATTATACAAAAGGCGAGGTGGGGGAGGAGAGACGCGCGAACGACGCTTATTAATTATTTCAAAGTGTAATTACTTTTCTTATTTACCTATTTATATTATTATGTGTAATGTTGCTTCGTTGTTCATGTTTGTTTCTAACGGTTAAGCTGTGTCGCAGAGGTGAAACTGTAACTTTTAAACGCCATTTATATGTCCTACTTGTATGATAGTACCATTATTATAAAAAAGAAAAACAAGTGAAACGTCATGTTTTTGTAAATTTTTCGATTCTAACGTGTCTTTGTGACTATACGCTTTTGTCAACGTGTCGACAAGTTACGGACGCGTTCACGTATTGCATATGCTGATTTTTCGGAAAACGTTTTTGCGAGCCCCGGACGCTCGTCGATCTTGATCGCGTGGTGTTCATGAATGAGGGAAAATAAAAATTAAAATATAATATAATATTAACTGAATAGGCAAATTTTATATACAAACCGTAACATTTAAGATAAGTAGGAGAAAACTATCAGGAGATCGAGTTCTCTGATCGATGTACGACGCGTATGTGCAAAATGTTGTAGACATTTCTTTTTCTATGCGAAATTCTAATCGACTATGAGACGTTGCTTTAGACCTCTTGTTTGCTTGACTCGATGTGATCTTATTGTACTGGTCATGGCGACGGTTTTTGCGTTTAAGTATCATCGAGATTTTTGACAATGTTAATCAGTTGTCTTCAGAGTCTGTTTTTCCATCGACGAAAATATAAATCTATACGAACAAAACGATCCTATATATAATCATTTATTGAAACCCCGCTTTATTCTTTGCATCATATCCGAAGCAATAATCTTGTCAATATGTAACGAGTCAATAAAGGGAAGAGATTGTAAAATAAAACGAAGGAAGCAGTGAGAAGAATACAAAATATTTTTCAAGACCTTCTTTCCTTGCGTAAGTTACAAAACATGTTTTCATGCGGTTGTAGACGAAATGCAGTCGGAAAGAAAGTCCTCTTTGAACGTGCATACTCTTTATTTTAAGGCGACAATAATTAATTTGAAGACAGTGTTTTATGAATTTTGTGTATTTGTAAAGTTCGATTTAATTGTACAGAAAAAATATAAAATCCACACGCAACAGGAGCTAACGTATATATAATACATGTACAAGTTCAATGAATTATGTATCGTTGAGGTGCATAAATAAACGATGCAACGGACGAATTCTACGATGCCAGCATACGAAGATTTGTCGAACAGTAAACCGAAAGTGGTGAGGGCGAACAGATTGTTGATGAGTATTAGTCCAGAAGGTAATGTCTCCAAATCCTGCGTTCGAATAATAGTTCAACAACGGCACAATTGGACAGAACTTATCAAGCTCCTGTGGTAATATAAATTTTCTCACCTCTCGTTCATCATACAGCCGAGTGTGCTGATAGAATACCATGTAGAAGTGAACAATTATATAAAAGGTTTGCCACGAAGGTATATAATTATCATATTTGATCCTAGACGTTACCTACAGGAAGTATATTTTTATTAATCGAAAAAAAACCGTTACGAGCTGAATTAATTTATATTCTTATACTATTTTTTTTATTCTCATCGATCACCAGACAAAGAAGACCCTTTATTATCGAAAATTAAACCGGTTTACTCTCGGCGATTCATGTAAGTATAACATACAATCTACCACAGATTGCTAATTCTCAATTATATAAGATCATTAATATTCTTAAAAGAAAATCACATTCTTGACATTCAAATGTCGCCTGACATGTTCAATCGCATTATGATTTTTGCGATACGTTTAATTAATTTCATGCCAGCGGTTATCGAGTATATGACGTTAAAAACTGTATGAACATTATACGTAAATCGTTATACAGATTATTTTCAAATATGGAGGAATGCAATGATTAGATTGCAATGATTGAGTTAGCTTACATTGATTTTATGTTCGTCCATTCCTAATCGAGGACTGCCTGGAAACCAGCTGGGGCCCTTCCAAACGACAGCTAGCTTATCTGTTAAATTCGACATGCCGATGCTCTTTGTGATCATCTGCACTGTGTAAAATACCTACAACGTTTAAAAAGCAATCGCGAATAAAAACGACCGACGAAAATAACAGTGATTCTTAATTCTTGTAAATAAATGTTCGATGCTAATTACACCGGATGTTACAGAATATCGATTAACGTAAAGATTAGCTTTGAAATCGATCAGCCAGCACGTATGCATAAATAATTCTTTGTTTATCTAACAGAACGATGGTTCGCGAGTTACATGACAGGGAAACATAATTATACGAGCGAACAGTCCCTCACCTGCAAATACAGAGGATTAAAGGTTTGAGGGCTGACGACTAAACCGTAAATTATTTCATCCTCTTTTTTCTCCTCCATAAACGTCCCGAACAGCCTGTCCCATATAATCAGCACCCCTCCATAATTTTTGTCTAAGCAATACAAGTTGCAACCTATTCAAATCGAGGTCAATAAAAAATCTTAATAAACGTAACAACAATTCGATGTTTCATCATCTCATAAACAGGCCACGATACGAACGCATGTCAAATTAATTACGAGAGCGTCTAATAATTTGTTTATTACCATGATGCACTCGATGGTGTTTCGGCGTGTTGAATATTAATTCGATCGGGCCGAGATCATCGATGACAGTCGTGTGTATCCATAATTGGTAAATCAAATTAAATTGATTATGCGCGATGAAGTGTGACGGTGGTATAAATAACGCGAGTGGTAAGTAAAACACCTACGATCGAACAATGCCTTTATGTAATATAAATCTTCAGCATCTTCTTTTTAAAATATAATTATAAATAAAATGATTATTAACGAAGCCTCCCTTCCTGTGAAATATTTATGTAATCAGTAATATTTATGTAATTATATGCTGTATGCAGAGATTGTTGACACGGCTTAAAAAAAATATTGTTCGTTTTATTGAATTACTGAAATCGTGTAATTGTTGCTGCCTCGTGTTACAAAATAAAGCGAACCGATTGTATCCGGCTTCCATATGCGGCGTGTAACACCCGCAGGGACCCGGCAGACCGCGATATGCATTACGTATTATGTAACACGTGAACGAGATACACGCGGCGCAAGTACTCACGAAGTTACACCAGTGTTGCAAAACGGATTGCCGCAGCCCGACCGCGAGATTGAATTCCTCGCTGCTGTGGTGCACCTGATGCTGGGCCCATAAGAAGTGTACCTCTGCGAACACGGGCGAGAAACGCTTATAAATTCGTCAATCGGCGTGGACCGACAATCACACACACACATGGCTGGATATTGGAATTTAACCGTGGTTACTGCGATGAACCCAATAGTAACAGAAATCCACCCCGACGGCGGTGACGCACCAGGTCCATAACGAGTTCCAGGGCAGACTCCACCAACCGTAGCGCTCGTTAATTACGATGTACGCGTAATACTCGGCCCCGCGGAACAAAATACTGAAAACGAGTTCGAATGTCGACATGATAATTCTCACCGGCTGATTCANTGACAGTCGTGTGTATCCATAATTGGTAAATCAAATTAAATTGATTATGCGCGATGAAGTGTGACGGTGGTATAAATAACGCGAGTGGTAAGTAAAACACCTACGATCGAACAATGCCTTTATGTAATATAAATCTTCAGCATCTTCTTTTTAAAATATAATTATAAATAAAATGATTATTAACGAAGCCTCCCTTCCTGTGAAATATTTATGTAATCAGTAATATTTATGTAATTATATGCTGTATGCAGAGATCGTTGACACGGCTTAAAAGAAATATTGTTCGTTTTATTGAATTACTGAAATCGTGTAATTGTTGCTGCCTCGTGTTACAAAATAAAGCGAACCGATTGTATCCGGCTTCCATATGCGGCGTGTAACACCCGCAGGTACCCGGCAGACCGCGATATGCATTACGTATTATGTAACACGTGAACGAGATACACGCGGCGCAAGTACTCACGAAGTTACACCAGTGTTGCAAAACGGATTGCCGCAGCCCGACCGCGAGATTGAATTCCTCGCTGCTGTGGTGCACCTGATGCTGGGCCCATAAGAAGTGTACCTCTGCGAACACGGGCGAGAAACGCTTATAAATTCGTCAATCGGCGTGGACCGACAATCACACACACACATGGCTGGATATTGGAATTTAACCGTGGTTACTGCGATGAACCCAATAGTAACAGAAATCCACCCCGACGGCGGTGACGCACCAGGTCCATAACGAGTTCCAGGGCAGACTCCACCAACCGTAGCGCTCGTTAATTACGATGTACGCGTAATACTCGGCCCCGCGGAACAAAATACTGAAAACGAGTTCGAATGTCGACATGATAATTCTCACCGGCTGATTCATTGCTGACAAGAAAAGTAGTTAGTTAATTAGTAAATCGATCCTCGCGCAATTATCGCCATGTAATTTTTATCAGATACAGGATTTCCTATGAATAATTGAACTCTAATTGATTCGCTTAAGAATCAGTTCTCCATAGTAAATAAAGACTGGAAATATATATTTTCAGAGAATTTCTCCTTAGTGTTCGCGTCGCTCTCGACAGGAAATACTCAGGCGGCACGACGCGCCGGCTAAAAATATATGCACGTGAAGATCGGTAAAACGTAAATAGAATCTCCATCTCCAACGCTACAGATGCTGAATAATTGAGAATCATTATTCACTACACAGAGATAAAGAAGAATTTTCAACATACAAATATCGATTATATAAAATGTGCTCTTTTCGACTCTCAAGTAAAAATGCATATTTCATCGCGACTTAGAATGCAAATGTAATCTGGTAAAAATACGTCTATCCTCATCCTCTCGTAGATTAGAACGACAATTGTAAACACGTTTGAGATGTATAAGATGCGAGATACATAAAACATAAGTGAAATTATAAAACGTTACCTATGCTTACCGGCCAGTTTCTTGAAACAACCAGTGCGACAACGACGTCACTTGATCGTTCAGACGGATCTTCCTTTTCTTTTTGGATACCAGTATGATTTGTTCCAAAAAGATGAGGACGAAAAACGGCAGCCATATCTACACACCCGTCGAGCTTATCTTAAATGTAATCTAATTATATTTGATCGCGTTATCTATGGCATGCGATTTATCATTATCTACGGAGTAAATAGTCTATTTTGGAAACAATTCAGAAAGCAGCATTGAAATTCAAGATGATTTTGACGAAGTTCGTGTAATATTAATTGTTTCTGGCAATTAGAGAATCTGCCTTCGATCGTAACTAATTGTAAGAACGAACTCGGACGCGGCTTCGACTAATTGGCTCAATTGGCAGGCTAATCCGCGGAACGTCGTGACCCGAAGAGAAATGACTACATTTTGCAACAAAACAACTCGACCACCCTGCTTGTTTTTAGTAAACACGAGATTCAAGATAATGAAACCCGAGTTTATAGACCACGGATAATCGTGATCCGGTTAACCAAGAGGCTACTGTTTTTTTTTTATTTATAACTTTAATACTTATATAAGATCTCTGCAAGAGGTTTTGTTTATTATTTCCAAAAAACAACTTTTTCTTTAGTTATCTGTATTCCGGTCTCGAACCAGAAGAAGTCGTATCTGTGCAAATCGAAGTTTACTGCTATAAATAGAACGAAGTGCAGCTAAATGTGAGTAGCGCATTTTTTGTAATTTATTACATATTGTTATCTCGTCCTTGATAGGTTTTATCGCTTCGAGGCAGTAATTGTATGCACGAGCATGTATGCAGCGCAAGAAAAATAAACTAAATACATTTTTATACAAAATTTGCTCAGAAACATCTATGTTTTTTTAATCTTTGTAAAAATGTTGTAAAGTTGAATGGGACTACCTGCTTCTGATAATCAGGCACTTGTTCCGGGAACTTGAAGGTCGTTTCGTAGGGGTTGATCAGGTACCAAAGCTTGGCCGCGTCTTTCAGCTGCTCAATGAAATCGGCGGCGTACGTATCCATTTCGTACGCGCACGCGATCGTCCGCTTCGTAAAATTTTCAGACAGTTTCTACCGCGTTACGAAATAACGTAGAACCACACATGATAACACCATTCGATTCTGTTTTAGTCATCGAGCTGCGTACACGCATCGTTTATATACGTAAGTTCGAGCTAACCGAGGACACGTGAGTGTGCGCGCGATGCCTCTTCCACGGCCGTATGCGGTAAAGGCGCGGCGCGATCGCGATTTATTCGAATTATCAAACTGTTCCAAACGCGTCTCGAACATCCTTTAGAACTAGACAATCGCATACGTCTATTAATTTTACTTTCCCTTCAAGTGTATTTAAATATTGTTTTAAATTCACAAGAAATTGCACGCAAGTAAACCTCCTTCAGAATTAGTATCTTAGATACATCGTCTATACTTTACTTCGGCTACTAAGTTCGCATATTTTTAAATGCTATCTGGACTGCGGGTATGAAAATTAAACGTGCAGACATTATAAATGCATAGAATTGTGCAGGATGCAGATTTCAGTGAATAAATGAAGCTTTCATTTTGCACAAAAATCCGCAATGAAGTAAGACTGCTAAAACCTAATACTATTGGTATATCATTCTATTTGCTCTTTAAAAGAAATTGATTCTAGGAATTTCAAGAGAGATCTTCATTCTTTATTTTATTATATCTGAAGATACTGATTACACGTGTTCTATTGAAATCTCTGTATTTTAATTGACATTACACAAATTAAAGATAAGCGTAACTCATAGTGAAACTGTTATAACAGTCTTGGATTGTAAACAAAAATTCATTGTATTTTTATCAATCTATTTTCCATTGTTCGTACTCGATAATCAGAGAGTTTATAAGAGCAGAAAATCGCGTGATACATCACTGTATGTAAACCTTCGGCAAGTCAGACACTGCACTGACGACAAGCAGGGTGTTTCATAACGTGCATTAATTATTCGCGCACGAGTGGGTAAACTGATAAATAATGCTATTACCGTGTGACAGATGGTACTTAAGGAATTTGTCTGTCAAATTAAATAATTGATATATCATTTTATTATACACAGCGCTTAAGATGTGAACGCTGTTATCGTCCCGTTCAGCTCCTTCACTGCTGAATTTTCATGTCAGACACTTTTTGCTTAGCATTAAACAATTTCATATAATAGACAAGCTTTAATTTTGCTTCGAAAAAATCATTGTAATGAAAAAACAAAGAACAACATTTGTAAGTAGTTTTGTGATATGAATTGACCCAAACAAATGAATGTAGGGCCGGTCATGAGGNAACAAGCAGGGTGTTTCATAACGTGCATTAATTATTCGCGCACGAGTGGGTAAACTGGTAAATAATGCTATTACCGTGTGACAGATGGTACTTAAGGATTTTGTCTGTCAAATTAAATAATTGATATATCATTTTATTATACACAGCGCTTAAGGTGTGAACGCTGTTATCGTCCCGTTCAGCTCCTTCACTGCTGAATTTTCATGTCAGGACACTTTTTGCTTAGCATTAAACAATTTCATATAATAGACAAGCTTTAATTTTTCTTCGAAAAAATCATTGTAATGAAAAAACAAAGAACAACATTTATAAGTAGATTTGTGATATGAATTGACCCAAACAAATGAATGTAGGGCCGGTCATGAGGAATGGCAATTCTCAAAACTGACATTAAAAGTTTATCTTAAAAGATTTCGGCAAAAATCTAATGACATTTAACCTCACGAATAGTCCTTGATAGAACGCATAAACAATCCTCACGCAATAAACATAGCAATTGTCCGGCAGCGTGCTATATCATAAGACGTGATTAATCAAATAATCAAAGTTCGTGTTACTCTTGCACCAGACACAATTGAAGGAAACTGTGTATATGTGTATGTACATGTCACTGTTGCATATTGCTTTATCTTATGGCCGGTCGAAGTATGCGAGATCATGACCCTGATAACATTTTTAGATAAAGAGTATGAAGTATAGATATAAGAAAAAAAAATCAAAAATTAAATCTCTCCGGCGGGGAATCGAACCCCGGTCTCCCGCGTGACAGGCGGGGATACTTACCACTATACTACCGAAGATGTGACAGCGAGGACTGCATAAGCAATATATAATTTACATAATAAATAACTACAATTAAAAAAGTAAATAATAAGGAAAATCTGAAATATTTGGTCTGTCAATCACTTAATAATTCTGAATTATCTCTATAATATTTTTATTGATAACATATGAAAAAATATATTGTATATCTAACATAGTCTAATAACACTGTTACATATTACAATAAATTCGGTTATCGTTATAGCCACTGAATTTATGATATGTATCGAAGGTGTAAGAAATACGACAGTAGTATTTGTCTCATAAAATGAAAATTATATCAAATTTCAATGTTGTTTAAATAATTGTAAATCCGTTGTTCCTGCGATAACTTATAAAACAATCATTAATACAAAGTCCTGGCGTGTCTGTACATCCTGGACAATAACTACTAACATATTTTATTTTCCCTATTTTGTAGCATTCTCTACAAAGAAGTTGCTTCTTCTTAATTTTCCCGTCCTCGACCCCGAAAATTCGTGGAAAATGCTTGGTGTTGATGATTCTCGGTCCCATCAACATAGGATAGCCGGGAGACGAACTTGTGCCACAATCCCCTGTTATTTTTCTCTCTCAACTTTCATTTCTGTCGTTCCTTGCATTTTTGTAAATAAGATTAACAACTCGCGGAATCGCTAG